>JABFAK010000156.1:0-189636 GCA_013266265.1 Fusarium sp. NRRL 66182
CCTCAAGTTCTCGCCATGCCAGCCCCATACTCAGGACGGTGTCTTTGTGCCGCTGTCAAGCTCACCATCTCCACAGAACCAGTTACAGTGCTATCATGCTTCTGTGAACATTGTAGCAAGGGAGCAGGGGGCACACATCAGCTGGTAAGCTTACTCGGAATGACGGTGTATTTGACAGACATTCCCTCTTACTCGTTCAAGATCGGAAAGTTTGCTGCCAAAGACGTCCAAGTGACAACGGCTGCCGGCAACGATATCACGACATACACACTCACAGATACGGCAAGCGGAAACAGCAAAGAAAAGTCCTTCTGCAGTAAATGCGGTTGTACACTATGGACAGTCCCAGCAGCTGCTAAAGGAACCTATCTCCTGATCCGGACGCCACTCCTAGAGCAAGGGTAAGCTGTCTACCCTGCAAGAGGTTCCAATCACACAAGACTCAATGCTATTTAGCCTGGATGCTCAGCCAGCGAATGAGATCTTCATCAGGAATCGGCCAACCTGGGTGGCTGCGGTCAAAGGAGCTGGTCAATGGGAGGAAGCACGAAAGTAGGAGAAAGAGGGGAAAGCTGGAGGACGAGGCATCTCGGGACCTCATAGTTGGAGCTTCCGATTGGTCCGGAGTAGCAGCAAGGGTCCCTTGGAGTTCAAGTCGGCATCAGACCTCGGCATATGGTGGAGGGAGACGACTTGCAGTCAACTGTTTGAGAATGAGGAATCAAGCATAGCAACAAGAATCACGGGATTACGATATAATTACTAGTTGACCAGGAACTTCTCTCATCACAGAATAGTTTGTCAATAGCCAATATGCTAAAGCAGGGCTAGCTCACATCATGTCTGATCTGTTTCTTCGGCATGCTCGGGGCGGAACCATATTATCTATCACCTGGCCAGTGTCGCCCCCCGCAGCTCGGACCCGACGACTAGACGCTATTATACATGGTAATTCTCCTCTTGACTGGGGTACGCGCTCCGAACCAATTCTCAACCCTTCCGAAGCCCCTTTCACATCCAACAGAACTTCCCCGACAGTCCTGAGCGATGGAACCACCTCCAGCGTTGGCCGACAGCTTTGCAAATCGCCAGAGTGGGTCTAAGCGACTCAAAATTGACGTTGCATGCGATAATTGCAGGGCCAAGAAGGTCAAGTGTGATGGCATACGTCCAGGTGAGCTCGTTACCAACACCTGATGATGCACTGGGCAACGTGTACAAGGCAGCGGCTAAGAGAATAACCAACTATCATAGTATGTGGCTCGTGTAGTAGGAAACTGGCCTTGCGAGATAGATGCAATTATAGTGCCAATGCCTCGATACATGCTCGCGGTTCCGAAGCTTCTGCATCGTCTCAAGATGGGAATCACGTCACCTCCCAAGCGCCCGAAGCGCAGAGACCTGACCGTGTTGATCGCGTGACAGGTCCTGCGACAGGTCCTGCGACGAGACCCATGGTAAATACATTGGATGCTCAGTCAAAGAGACCTCCCTCAAACCCGCCGCCTCCGCCGCCCAACCAGGCACAACACTTATCTCCAGCAACATCCACCCCCGGCCGACGGCCAGACTCCCATGGCCAGCGCAATGCTGGAGCATCAGTCTCCTCAAACAGTCCCTCTGTTGTCGATTCCATGACGGCCGTGGTTGATGAGGGGGTCAGTACCGAAGAGTTCTTTGGGAAGAGTAGCGCGGGCTCATTCACGGCACAAATCAAGAAGGCCATTGATGTTCGAATGGGAAAGTCTGCAGCCGCTCCGAGCGATAACCTCTTGACTAGTTGTCGACCAGCCCTGGATGCTGGCTCTTTTCCCGTTGCATCACCCGACCTGTCCTATGTGCTGCCTCCTCGCCGGCAGGCGGATCATCTGATAGAGCTGTACTGGTTCTATGTAGATCCATTATATCCTTTCCTGGATAGAAAGCGTTGGACCCGTGCCTACAATGCCGTGTTCGCTGGCACGGCCATGGACTTGAACGAGCGTGTCTTTGTTGCTACTCTCAACGTCATCTTGGCGCTTTCCACACAACTTGTCGAGTCCCAGTCACTTGAACAGCGCGAGCAGTCAAGCGAGGCATACTTCAAAAGGGCACAGGATCTCTTGCCTATGAACCCGTGGGAGCCTGGATCACTCGAGCTGGTACAGTGTCTCTTGGTCACGAGCCAGTATCTCCAAAGCACCTATAACCCGCATCAGACGTGGATGGTGATAGGTTCTGCTATCAGAATGGCTCAAGGACTGGGACTTCACTTGCCCGAGACATCAGCCAACCGTCCGGATCCAGGAGAACGAGAGCTATTAAGGAGGATATGGCATGGATGTGTTCTGATGGACAGGTATGTTGCTATCTTGCAGTCAGCCAAAAACGCACCAGCTAATGCACAAAGAATGGTGTCTGTCACACACGGTCGTCCTGCTATGATCTCACAGAGCCCTGAAAAGAGTGTTCCGCTCCCAACTTCTTCGGCTCCGGCTGAGAACGCGACGAGTCAGACTGCGGGTAAGAATCCCGAATACTATAGCTTCTTTATACGGTCTGTTCGTCTGTACGAGATCATACACAAGACTATGATTGCCTTCTACGGGGGCTCTCATAGTGGTCGATACAAGGAAAAGGAAGCACACATCTTCGACCCCGAGAGCTCGGATAGCGAAGATGAAGATCATGACAGGGTGGTTCAACTGGACCGGTGTATCAGTAGGTGGGAGGCCAAGCTTCCGGATCACCTTAGATGGGATTTGTTAGAAGCAAACACAGATGAGATAGCACGTCGACAGGCTGTTATTCTTCGCATGAGGTAACTATTTCTGTACTCTCAGACCATTCAAGAAACTGACCACGGATCCGAAATAGGTTCCTCCATGCTCGTATCCTCCTGTTGAGGCCTGTGTTGTCGAGGTTTTGTCTAGCACAATCACCTGTGCAAAAACGACCCGTCGATGACAATCTGCAGGCCCGGGTCGTCCAGCAAGGAGCAATGTTGTGTGTCACGACAGCTCAGAACATAATTGCAACACTCGTCAAGCATGAAGCGCTGGATGGCACTGTTGGTCTTTTGCCTGCGTGGTGGTACCGAGTGTACTACATCTTCTCCGCTGCCACGGTTCTGATAGCTGCCAAGCTGAGACCCGATGTCTTCTCCGCCGTCGAGATCGGGCAGTCGTGGGGCGAGGCGATCTCTGTCCTCAAAGCCCATGAGCAGTTTGGCCAGTCACCTCGTAGATGTGTGGCTGCGCTGCATATCCTCTCTTCCAAGATACTGCAAGCTACACCTCCTGGGCATGATGGAGCTGGCAACAGCAGGACTGGTGAAGGGAACCCCATTGGTCTGCCCCATCACCAGATCCATAGTCTTGAGGTCCCTGATCTGGTGCAGCAACTAGCTGACGGGTTTGAAACTCAGATGCCTGATCTGAATCCGCAAGATGTTGCGGATTTTGATCTCAACGTGAACGAAATGACGTGGCTGAACGATATCCAAGGAGTTTGGGAATTTTTGAACGAATAATGAGAATCAGCAGAGTATGCTTGCTTTATAACGTCTTCTCCATGCTCCTATCTTATTTCGGCTTGTAGCCTATTACTCGAAAACCATCTTGTTCTTAACGCTACCCAACTCCGTGATGCTCACCTCAACAACGTCCCCGTCATTGAGGTACTTGGGCTCCTTCATACCCATAGCCACACCAGATGGTGTACCAGTCAGAATCACAGTGCCGGACTCGAGTGTAGTGCCTTGGCTGATGAAGCTGACAATCTCCTCCACTCCAAAGAGCAGATCATTAGTCCCCTCACTCTGTCTCTCCTCGCCGTTGACCGTCGTCCTCAAGTGCAGCTTGGAGGCATTGCCGACAACAGCTGGTGAAACAAGAAGAGGGCCAACAGGCGCGTACTTGTCGAACCCCTTGCTGAAGCACCACTGAGGAACGCCTCCGGCCTTCTTGGGATCTCTTTGCCAGGCTCGTGCAGAGACGTCGTTGGAAACGACGTAGCCCGCAACGTGGGATAGTGCATCGTCCTTGGCAATGTTCTTGCCAGACTTGCCAATCACAATACCCTGAGAAATGAATGTCAGATGGTGCTCCGGGCTGAGAAGAGCAAAGAACGTACAAGCTCTCCCTCGTAGTCTATCGTGCCGTCTTGGGCAACTTTGGGAATAGGCACATCTTCATCGAAGCCGGCGATGCAAGTGGCAGGCTTGATGAATAACGAAGGAAAAGGTGGTGGTGTTCGGCCACCCTCCTTGACTAGGAGCACAAGTCAGAGGCCGCACTTTGATTGTTTGAAGGCCACTTACTGTGCTTCATGTAGTTGAGCCCAATGCAGCGAATGATTGGCACATCGGCTGGTCGCAGAAGCTCTCGAACGGCCTTGACATGGATCTTCTCGCCCTTGGTGAGTTGAGAGACTGGACTTGAACCCTTGTACTCAACAGCCCACAGATCGTTTTTGGCTATGCGGTCGGCAAAGTCCTTGTCATCCTGGATCACCGGATCACCAAAGGTTTCATTTCCGTTGTCATCGACAAAGCGGATAAGACGGTTCCATGTAGTTGAAGACATTCTGCGTGATAGTGATGCAGCGATGGTATTGGCGATTCTCATTGTGGTAACTTTGCTGTGAGGTCCAGTTACTACCTCATATACTATCTGGGTAGGTAGGTGGTATAGTTTCATGGATCTGCACATGTGACCACTCACAGGACGGTCCGGCCGGAACGTCGAGGTTAGAGAAGCACTCCGGGGGCATGGCCGGAAGAGTCCGGAACACTTCCGGAAGACGGACTCTGCGGCAACCCTGGATGATCATCTATGCGTGGCTCATCATTATTCCTGTTGTGTCTATTGGCCAAATTCCCTCAGGGTGTATCTTTTGTTCGAGTCTCTGGAATCCATCATCCATCATCGCACCTGTTTGTCCTTCACTGTTGCACTGATATATATCTCCGAGTCAGACTTCAAATAAGCCAAGATAGCTTCAAGTCCATCGTCCAAGAAAGCCATTTACAACTACCAAACCTTGACCTGAAAGCCATAATGAGTAACCATGCGAACGGCGTGGCCTCTAGCGGCGAGACCGACGAGATGAAGCAGTACCTCAGCACACTCCCTTCTCAGCACTTGGAGCCTCTGTGGTCACAGATGAATATGATGGTGCCCCCAACGCCAAACCCCAATGCAAAGCCTCACATGTGGACGTATCGAGAAGCTTTGCCTCATCTGAACACGGCCGCCAAGCTGGTGCCCGAGGAGAAGGCCGAGCGAAGAGTCTTGATGCTGGTCAACCCTAGCATGCGTACGTACAGCAGCCCTTCTTCCCGGACAGTCAGCTGACACATGATCAGAGTCGCCATATACCACAGACACCATCTACGGTGGCCTTCAGATTGTCAAGCCGGGCGAGACCGCCCCAGCGCATAGACACCTTGCTTTTGCCGCTCGCTTCATCATCGACGGAGAAGGATTTACTGCTGTCGAGGGCAAGAAGATGCCTTTGGCCCGAGGAGATGTCGTGATAACGCCTGTATGGAACTGGCACGATCATGGCAATGAAAGCGACCAGCCTGTTGTGTGGCTAGACATGCTCAACTTACCCCTGTTCCGTTTTGCGCCAGTCCATTTTGCCCAGGGCTATTCTGACCCTCGATATCCCAGCAAGTGAGTTTATAGCTGGAACTAGGCGTTTTATCGTTGCTGACAAGTTGCAGACACTGCGACCCTTGCGAGTTCCGCTTCCCTTGGGCTCCTGTTGAGAAAGAACTCAATGCTAGCAAGGGTGACTACGCAGTTTACCACTACACGCTGTCCAACGGAAAGCCTCTGTCGACCACGCTCGGCGTTCAGGCTGAGAGATTGAGCCCAGGGGCGTCCTTCGAGTCGCAAGAAAGCCTGTCGTATCTTTACCACTGCTACCAAGGAAATGGTCGTACCGAGCTTGTAACTCCCACCGGAGAAACAATGACTCTTACGTGGGAGGCACGAGACACATTCGCAATTCCTTCGTGGTGCAAGGTGAAGCATATCAACGAGTCCAAAACCGAGCCGGCCTATCTTGTCGCCTGCCATGATGGACCATTCCTCGAATGCCTTGGTATTCAACGAAGAGAATAAGGACATCGATTCTCACAAGAGTATGGTGGTAATGGAAAGAGGACATTATTGTTTGGTAGGAAGCATACCAGCATAGGGCTACTGGCTCATGATTTTGTAAGTATAGGTGGTCCGAACCCTATAGATACCACGAATAGCGAAAAACAAAAGGCTGTGTAGCCGACTGGATGGAACAAGCTGTGATGGGAAAAAACCGACTAGTTTCATAACGACAAATGGTGTGATGGTCTATCGTCAAGATATAGCTGACGCCTGACCCGTAACAGCACGCTATAGTATAGCTGTATGAAAGATTAATGACTATATGGAGCTTCTTCTCGAACACATAATGTAAAATTAGCAACATAAACAGACTATGACAGAAAAGGATGAGATAGCCCCCACGCTCTAAAAGCGGCTCGGCTTGATGCCACTGTTCCGTTACATATCAATGGTTACAAAGATTAGTTTAGTGTCTATATCGCCACCACCTGTGTCTCAGAGACCTCAGTGTACTTTTGAACGATGGGATCCTTGCCAGTAAGCCTGTTCAACATATCGGACTACTTCTTGACCTCTACAGGGGCAGTCAACTCCCCTGATTCGTATATAATACCGACGTAGATATAAGGAGTTGCGCCACCCATCTTGTCGATGCTGCTATTGTAGAGATCAGAGATCTTCTCCGCGGCTCGCTGGAATATAGGGTCATTCTGAGCGTAGTGCCCAAAAATGGCACCTTGCTTAGTGGCGAGAACTATTCCGATGCACCCTTCAAAGCCGGCGCTGGCAATTTTGTGGACACCTATTTTGGCGAAATCCATGAAGTCCATGTCTCGCAAGACATGCTTACTCTGTCTTGGAAAGCGGCCAGCTCAGGGGTGAGCTCACAAGCATATAACAGGTTCTCATGGCACCTCTCCAATACTTGGCAAATCACTCTCAACTACTGTACAGATTGTCACGACGATGGGTGACTTATCACCCGCTCATCTATGGCATCAGCCACCAGCTATCACGATGGAAACTATTTCAAGTCAGAAGATTGCTTGGATTTGTCAATTCACACTTTACCAAGGTACTATTCTCACCAGAAAGCCTCTAGATGCCTTAGACTCAAATACTTGTATACGCTTAGCCCTTTACCAACCAAACTATCTATGCTTCCTTTGCATCAGGCCAACATATCTTGCAGCTCCTCTCATGAGGACATTTCTCATCCGAGACTCGGTCAATGAAAATAACCTGTGCATTTCCATGGCCCGCAGGCTGCTTAGGTTCGATTTCACATCTTGTGGGATCTACTTTTTTGCTACATATCTCTTCTCGACACTTGAAGCGAGTGATAATACGAAGCTCTTGGCACATGACGTTGGCGTGGAGATGATTAGAAATGGTCCAGATGTGAAAGCTGACGGTTCAGTATGCGATTTGTCTTGATAACTGAAGTCGGACTCCAAAGAGGGTCGACGTAGTTTTTATATCTCCCGAAAGGGGCTGTGTTTGACGTTGAATGTTTGCAATTCATTGGAGACGCTGTTCTCTTCACGATCCGGATGTACTCTATTTCTTTGTTGATGAAAACGTCGTGGCTGGCATTGTGTACGGGGCATTTATGTCTGAATCGGTGCTGCGGACTTGTTCACTTCTCTTTGAACACTCATTCAGGCCACTCCAGTTCGATTAAAAATCTATGCAGCCGAGTGCCACTCATTCATTCTTCATCTCCAATGTCCATGTTCTGGTCAAGTCCCAGGCCCCTATGCCTCCGGCCAAACATTCTTTCAATGTTCAAGAAGCCTGCCTGAACTCGTGCCTGGTTCATAACGCTAACACTCTGCTTGTTATGTGAGTCAATTTGGGCGTATGTGAAAGAGAACAACGCCATGGCTGTGAACAACTTAGCTTGCATATACTGTGATATAGTACAGGCGTTTTATCCACAGATATACGTATGACCAACGGATCAGGAGACATATAAAACCCCAATCATGCTCACGCTCATTCCTATCAAGTCCACATCGAGCGAACCGCATCAGCCTTGCCATCAACCAACTCGAATCGGTATCTGACCAACCCCAAAGACCTTTCTCTTAGCCTTTAGCAATCTCATAGGCTTTTCCGCTCTATGTATAGTCTCAAATCTGGCCGTTCTGACCGTTTGCCGCTCACTGAGACCATGACTACTGGCAGTGGCAGCTTGGATGAGAAGACATCCGGGGCCCAGGCATGCAACATGGCCCAGGGCGTCGACGAGAAAAAGAAATATCGCCTGCCAGGGACAGCTACACTGCTTCCTCTATATGAAGATCTACCGCCCGCCATCGAGCCCTTTCCCGACGATATTGCTGCCATGGTGGGACTTGGAGGGAAGAGTATCGTATATCGGACTCGGTCCACTCAACCCCTCGATTCGTCCACTTCTTCTTCCTCTCAGCATGCTTCGAGTTCAAGGGAGACTCACAAGACAGGTGATTGATCCAGATGAGGAAGCTACTGCCTCATGCAGCAGACTCACAGCTACACGTCAACAAACGCTTAGATTCAGGCGGGTCTACGTTGGTTTTGTTTTGCCACGGTAGCTCGACAGATGTTCAAGGCTGCATCACGGTCCTCCTTGTCATCCTTGTCCCACAGCACGAGGTGATGGAGATTTCTCTCTACAATTTAGAATTTTCAGTTCAATTCAACTGTAGCTCAAAGAGTATAGGGTCCGTGATTTCGACCTCGAATCATATATCTTGCTTGATATGCTTCGTAGTCCACCTTTACCTTGACAGATTGTTCTCCAGCTTTTTGCTCGGAAATTGACCGATATCGTTGACTCTTGAGATCAGATTATGTTGCCAAAAAAAAAGTTTGTACTTCAAATTCAGTTGAAAGAAATGGGTTCTAATCACTATCAATTTCGTCCCGCATCTATCTTGTCCACGTCCTCCTGGTTCTTGAGCTGGCGAATGCCTTTGTACGTCCAGTTAGAGATATATGTCTCAAATGCTTGTTCGCCATGCTTCCCGTTGCTGGTCGCGTAGGTACCAACGATCACACCTAGTATATATCAGTGCCCAGTCCTGTAAATACGACACATCTGCCATTAGGAATGACTTTCACTCACCAGAGTAGTACGGAACTAAGTCAGTCCCTTCACAGTGCCCAAATACACGCATTTTGGATGGCTGACCCTTTTGTCCAGCAATCCCAGCCCGAAACCCAAAGTGCGTACTATTGACTGTTCCGACTTCCAAGCGAAGTTTCTTGCCTATCCATTCTGCTGGGAGAGGCACTGGCTCGACTGGGATGTGCTTCTTGCCACGGTATGGAGTTTCTGAGTGCCCGCGGAAACGTAGATGCGGCTTCAACTTTCCACTTGACTTGAGTAGAACAAGACCAAGATCAAAGTGCTGTGCTTGATCTTGGAACATGGAGATACCAACTTCCATTTCCTCCTTCTTCAATGACTCCGCCCAGTCAATGTCGACACTGAAACTGAATACGGAATGTGCCATTCGTCTACCGATAAATGTCTGGCCGCGTCCCAAGGCAAAGTCGGCATCAAAGGCGGTGAGGTTGAGCACAGAAGACTTCAATGCCAGAGTATTGGGATGCTTGGGTGGTGAGACCCGGTAGTTTCTGCTCTTGGGCAATCGTAAGTGGACAAGGTGCATAGGAATGTCAGTGCCACGAGGGAAGGTGAAGAAATCATCTGCGCTATTCTGCTGGCCTTCGCCTTGATCCACGAGAGATTCTTCAGGCAACTCCCATCCGGACATGGTGCCGGACACCGGAGTAAAGACAGGAAACTCTCCTTCTTCCCAGGTCACGGGCGTAAGAACTGTCTCTCTTCCCATGGGGAGGTTGCCGAAATACGGGCCAGGATCCTCTCCATAGGAGCCCCCAGCACGGACAGCCAACGCAGCAGCCCACCACTGGCCGTTGGCATCCTGGAAGAGATCTGCATGTCCGACAGCTTGAAAGTATGACTCTGTGTTATTGGCTGCAGTGAGAAGCGGATTGTCTGGCGCTGGATCGTATGGGCCTCTGAGGCTTCGTGATCGTGCCATAGTAACCATGTGGTTTTCTCGGGTTCCCCCCTCGGCAAGCAGCAGATAATACCACCCATCCCGCTTCCAAATGTGAGGAGCTTCAGGGGATGCTCCCCCAGTTCCATTCCAGGGCATTATGATATCGCCAATCTCACCAGTCTCAAAGTTGAGTGGTGCGTGCATCACCCCGGGGTAGTAGGCGGCAGTGTGCGCACCTGAGACCCAAGTCGACCCGTCGTCGTCCCAGAACGGAGATGGATCGAAGCCAGGAAAGCTAAAGTGTATAGGATCCGACCAGGCGTCTGAGATATAGGGGTCCGTAGTTGTCACAAGAAAGTTGTCCCATCGCGAGTCGTTGGTGCGAGGAAGCTGTTGGTTCACCAAGGTCGTCATAAGATAGAAAGTCCCTTGACGGTACCTCAGTGTCGGTGCGTAGATACCACTTGTGGCTCTTGGAAGAAACGCCAGACCTGGCAGCTGGTCTGCTCGACCGAAGGCGTTAGACACATGCTTCCAGTTTCTCAAGTCACGGCTTGCATGGATAGGAAGTCCAGGAAAGTAGAGGAAACTGGATGTGACGCAAAAGAACGTATCATTGAGCTCTGGTACAAAGACACAGCTTGGATCAGGGTTGAAGCCACTCAAGATGGGATTATCAAAGGTCGAGTTGGCCCCGGAGGATAAACTTGCTAGCCCTAGAAAGGGCAAGGACCACAAAGGGGCTTTCATGGCAGCGAGGATTGATAACTACCCAGAGATGAAAACAAAACAAGATAAAACAGCACAAAACAGAAAGACAGCTCTCAATGCTTGGAAGACTGAGGGTTGAGAAGCGACTGTTTCTCCACGGCTTATAAGAACCAGTCCCCATATACAAACTTCGGCTAACTACTCTTCGGAAATGCGAATAGTAACATCAGTCGTTTTACAAGTTCATTTAAAGTCCCTTTTCCGAATTTCATGACGGAATTGCAACTGCCTAAAAGCAATGGCGATTTAGCCTGAATCATTGTCGAGAAACTCCAAGGCCAGATTGCGGGGGATCGACAGACGATGCATAACTAATGACCAGGAACAGAACCTGATCATGACAGTTGAGGGGTTTGTTGCTTTCCGCACTTTGCTTCATCATGTGATGGCTCATACAGGCTCTTGTAAATGTGAACCAGATCTATTTTGACCAAGATGGAAAGGCGAGTCTTGTTTTCTTCTACATATAGTTAACGTTGAGTGTCCAATGCTGGTTCTTGCATACGGCCAACCTAGGGTTTGGTACAGCAACGATGCGGCAAACAACTTTCATCTCTCCACCCAAACCCTACACGAATGCCTTTACATAGAATCATAGGCTTGCTTACTGCCAATACTGTAATGCGGGGACAAGGCTTGATTGCAGCGTCGAGGGCCGTATGTGGTTCTGCAGTTGCTGTTCAACTGAATACATTATCAACAGCAGGTGTCTTGAAAGCCTATGAATTCGAGGCACTGTTCTTATCTTGACTTTGTGGAAAGATCTAGGTCAATGCGGAAATAGAGAAGACTGGTGGTGGATAGAGCACGCGTGGAATGTCTTACCACCATCACAATCGCAAGAATTTGTGTGGACGTGTTGTGAGGGAAATTGATTCGCTTTATGCAGGAACCTCTTTCTTTAGCCCTATTGCTTACTCCGGCCTACACTGATAGAAAACTCCGGTAGACTGTATCAGGTATCATGCCGGATGGTTGTCAGATGTCACCCTTGATCGTCTTTTTTACGTATACCCAGGAGTGATCGGCCTACTGCCTTATTTCCCTTACTATCTCAGTAAAGATCAATAATACTACAGGAAAAAAAAAAACAGAAATGATGACAAATATCATCTTACCACACTACCCTCAACTAAGCTCCTCTAGTGACCATCGGCTGAGTATACGGCTTGTCTAATATTCCACTTGGTTATTGACGATCTGAAATCACAACATATAGGGTAAACCTGGCATGGTTCAAGCATCAAAACAGAAAGGGGAGCCCGCAAATGCCGATGTGGAAATCCAGAATGACTGGGGACAGTGGGTCATGGATGAATAGAGAGCAACTGGCTTTGCTCATGGTCGCGGAGGGGAATAGGGGATTTCTCTAAACTATTCGTAATAGAGAAAGACTTTGTCCAAAGTCGCGCAACCCAGCCACGGAATCCCGGGGATCCGTAGGATCAGTGGAAACTATCCACTCGGCGTTATCTGAAAACAAACTACGGCAGCGGAGAGGGCAGGATGCAGCTTTAGCCTCGACACCGAATTCTGCCGAGCCATGAAGGCACCCGTATGTAATATCTGTAACACTATGCTTCCTGTATGAAGCTTGACTCACGAACAGACACTGTGGCTGACACAGAGGAACCTGGAACAGCCTGTACCTCTCGCCAAGAAAGGGGTCAAGTCCTCCGTGATGTGCACAGTATAATATTCCTTGCTCAGGAGAAGCGGCATCACAAGCATCAACATGTCAAAGCTTAATGAACAAGTTCCCCATCTGATGAATAGTGACCATCGATAGAGCGTGAGCTATATCCCCACTCACGTTAGTTGGTGTGGGATTTAGGAGTGCACACGAATGCTTTGTCTATGAGTCCCTGACGACGTGACTGTAAGACCAAGAGTGCAAGCATGCACAGGAAATACTAGGTAGGCTTCCGTGGGACAGGGAGGTTGCTGGCCATCCCCGCGAACAAACCATGCCAAATTCCAAACCCTGCTATGGCCAATAGACATACCCTGCAAAACCACATGGCTACAGCCCTGGACAACAGTAGCTCGCTCCATGGTTTCCACAATAGCAGCAATAACGCAGGACTTATCAGCAAGTTCGCTGCGTACGGAGTTAGTATCTAGCAGATCAGTCGTTTAGCAACCGGGACCAAATGCTAGCTGCCTGCCACAGGACGCTAAAGAGGAAGACAGTGAATAGCAAATGACATTGAGCACATAAATACCATAGTCGTGATGATGTGCCAGCCTTCCCCTGCATCTTCCTGGGACCGTTTCCACTCTTGATGATCATGCATATCGCAGCTCCTATGCCTGGCTGGGTGGATGTTAGCGCATGAACCACGTGGTTCTTCAAGGGCAAAGGGTGCTCCGTGGCACGAGCTTTCGTCTCATGCCACAGCCGCTCCTTTTTTGTATCAAACATTACTCGTATGAGCCAATGCAGAGCGAGGCCATCATTTAGGTTCTTCCACGGGAACCAAGCCCCCGGGCCTGGACAATGAATAAGAAATAGTGCAGCTATGACCTCGAGCACAAAACGTGTCGACCACGTGGAAATTGCGTCTAAATTTTAGCTAGTTCAGCTGTCTGGTGGGAAAAGACGGTTCGTGCAACAAGCGGCTCACGAGTCAGGGACGATGACCCTACTCGGGGCCGTCTGGTTCACTGTCAATCTCCTCCTTAGCTAGTCTGAGTAACCAATCAAGGTTGGAGAGGATGAATGTCGATAGCCATGGTCTTCTCCCTATCTTTTCATTCTTGTCGATATTCATGCTGGGAGCTGAACGTTTGCTTGTAGGCATCCTGAACACGATGACTATAACAACAGGAACAATAACGCAGACCCCTGTTCGTAAGCTCAAGGCTCAGGGTCGAACATGGCCGAGTCAGTCAGTGTTGTTGATGATTTGATTTAGCTTAGTTTCTGATGTGGGTAACAACAAAGACCCAAGCAGAGCCACGTGGATTTTAGATCGCCTGGTGGACAAGTAAAAGAGAAGACGACAAACGGCTGTAAGAGGTTGTAAAACTGTAGCAACCACGCGTTCAGATTCGTGGAATCCACCTCCGTGATGAACAGTCACCGACCTGTTTGATGGAGAATATCCAAAGTATTTCAGAAGCTTCCAACCATGGTAGTCGTCTGGGTCGTTCCCTTCGGTGCTTAGTAGTAGCTGTATTTTTTCTCTCGTGAATCAGGTAGCGTAGGAAGTCGACTTACTTCGCAGCTGGCACAGAATGGTGACAAGGATCTGTAGTTGCCCCTTCAACGTTGGTTTCTTCGCCTCCATCTACTGATACGCCAGAGGTTTGAAGCGCTCCTTGCGGTCTGGAGGAGTCGTGATGGATCGGCATTTGGCTGCACTAAGCGTATCATAAGTCATGAAAGAAGAGGCATGGTGCGTGAACAGGGGAACAAGGGCAAAGGCTGTCCAGCCCAACACGCGCTGTAGCTAATCTAGGGACCACTAGCGTATGGCTGACTGACTGGCGTAGCAACTGGAGTCTGTGATGGTTTATTTTTGCATGTTGCAACTGACGAGTCTGCAAGTCTGGCATAGAACATGTCGATTCTCAGACAAGAATTGCCACAACCGACACCACTGGTAAAGGTCCGATACTGTCTTCTTCTTCTAGTTAGAGTAACGGGATCATGTCATGCATGAAACATTTTCTAGAACGTGGCACCCCACGCCTCGGTATCAACAAGTTTCAGTAATTCAGTCGATCAAGATTTTGCCCAACACTGGTCGGTCTAACGGAGGCTTCGGGATCTCCGGGGTGAAACTCCGAATCAACATAGCCGCGATTGGCTCAAGGACAAGATGGATACCATCTAGCGCCATTAGATTGCAATTTTCGTTAGCGCAATCTTGAGCCTCATAGCCTCAAGAGCTGGTGATGGCGGCTGACTCATGGTTCAGTCAGTCTGTCAGTCCGTCAGTCAGTCAGTCGGCTTCGTATATGATGGAGTATTCTCTATCGTTGACAAATTGGACCGAGGCAAGAGTCTGGACTGATTGCCAGACTCATTAGCGTCATGGCAAGCAGAGATCTTTTGTGTCACAGCGGAACCGCAATATCATTGATTCATTTACCAGCGGACCGCGGAACCGGTGTGTCGATCCTCATTGTCGATCACTCGCTGTTTCAGCTTGCTTTCTCCATCTTGCCAGCCATATTGTCTTCATCATCTCAGATAGATTGACGGTTACCGAGTCTTGCTCAAGCAGATAGACGACATCCCACTAGGTAGATCCTGTCTGCTCGAGACTGCGGCGGGATAACCTTTTCCCTGCCAAGTAGAATTTTCAAAGCCAAGGGCTTCGATCAGGCTACTCAATGTAGGTGATTGGTGGAAATCCTCCAAGAACAGCCTAGGACAAGACTCCAATTTGAGCTGATGTGCTAAACTAACCCTGTCCTAGATGTGAACCTTGTTCACGTGTTGGACCGGGGCCTATCCCAGGCGTATCTTTAGCTGCTGACCTTTCTGGAAATGCAGACGTTTCGAATCAAAACACACGAGGCTGGTCTCTCGAGCTCAGTTGTCAGGCGCGCCACTTGGCGTCACCTGTTGTTGGTCGCTGCTCTACTGCTCACCCTTGCTCTCTCCATGACCGCTCCACCATGGCCTACACGTGGAACACTGCGACCAGGCTATATCGAGATCTAGTCCCTCGCATAGTCAGCGGCATGCCATGTGGTTCTCCGCTCACCACATGGGAAGACCTTGTCCGGAGATAAACTACCCGGGGTTGAGAGAAGCCCGCAAGCTAAAAGAGGTATCGTGCCGCCGACGCACGAGTAATGTCGGGCCCCCTTTTTCATTCTTTATCATCTTGGCCTTGTCCATCGCGAGAGAGCAAAACACCAAGTGCCTCTCGGGTTGGATTAGACGAAGTGATGCTTGATCAAGCAACAGCCCCTTACCTGGACAGGCGTACTTCGACGCGCAAACCCAACATGTCTGCCAAAGGCACAATTACACAGTCATCATCGCGCCTGTTGTGCGCAACAAACGATGATCGACCGCAGTCCAAGGTCCGTTACACTAACACGCTGTTGTCACTCAGTTCCTAATGCGCCATGACAGGATCTTCAAGACTTGTTCTCCGCACTCCTCGCCAGCCTCCTCCCTCTTGCAGCTCATCGTGTCCGCTTCATCAAGATCGAGAATACATTTCTCGCCGAAGATGCCATCCACAACCTCGGCAATCTCAAACTTACCCAGTCAAATCGCATGCCTGATCCCAACAACCCATCCGGCCACGTCGTCTCCACCTCCACCACAACCTTCTCTATGAACACCAATACAGCACGTAACCTATGCCAACAGTTTGTCGATGCCCGGTATATCGAGTCTGCAGATGGGAAGCCAGATCAGGTCTTCCAGTTGCGAGGAGGCGTATGGCGGCCTACGTCCAAGGGAATAGTCGTGTTTGACTGGTTCTGCCAGTCCAACGGACTGTACCAGGAGTCACTAGAAGAGTTGCAATGTCTCATTACAGGGCCTGTCATGTCCTTGGAAAGGGACATCAAGACGGACAAGCCACACGTTGATCGGGCCACGGTCGAGGTTGTCTTCTGCCGGATGATTGGCGTTGACGGGCGAGGGAAGAAGGGCCCCCAGGTGGAGGGTGTCTTGGGCATCAAGATGACCCCCGAGCGCAAGGTGAACGGTCGCTTGTACCACGATACATTCTCCGGTCAAACCGTCTCCGACTGGCTGCGAGACAACACGACATGTGCCGACCTCAAAGAGGCCGTCAACCTGGCCACCCATTTTGTGCACTACAACCTCATCGAGTCCGTCACGGCAGACATGGCCTACATGAACCAGTTCGCAGCCTGCAAGCTTTTCCAGCCCACACCAGTCGCCGTCTACACGCTTTCGCAGCGCGGCCAGGATCTTGTCGAGACGAGCTCATCAAGCCGCTGCTCATCTCAAGGCAAGACTGATACATCATCCTCAAAGGGTGGTGTCAGCGAGAGCAATAGACACAAGCTGGAGAAGATTCTGCTCGATCCTACGCTCCGACTCCTCTTCCGAGAGAATCTACGCGAGACCTATTGTGAGGAGAGTCTTGCGTTTTACGAGCAGGCAGACGAGATCGTCAAGGAGTCCAAAGCTATGCTGGACTCGATGCAAAAAGACAAGAAAGCATCTGAAGCTGCTGCGAACGAGCTCCTATCGCAATCTCACGTCATCTTCAACACTTTTCTCGCACCTGGATCACCACGAGAGGTCAACATCAACCACAAGCTTCGATCGAGTCTTTCAACACGAATGACAAAGGCACAGGCGCTGGATAGCACAGTGGCAGACACCTTGAAAGAGGTGACATCACTCTTGGAAAGTGCACAAGAAGCCATCTTCAAGCTGATGGCCACCGTAAGTAGTCTCTCTCATCCTCTTCCTGATATGCCGGCTAATGAAAACGGCAGGACTCTGTACCCAAGTTTGTTGTTAACCCAGCCGCTGAGAGTCGACTGGTACAGGCTGGTGTGCGATGATTTAATTTAATCCATAACTCTCTGATGCTTTGAAGAGAACGAGTACTATTCGGGAGAGCAAGCAAGCGAGTAGTAGATGCTGCTACACACCATTATTCTAATGCTTTTTTCTATGTCACAAAAGAATTATAGGTAGTTGGGACTGTTGGAAGCGATTCCCCCCATAGATCAATACTTTAGATAGATGCTAGGCTGACAGAAATATGCCAATTCTGACGGCAGACAACTGCATCCCATATTGGATGGCATGTCACAAGCTGTAAGATTTTATTTGGATGTATAAAAAATAGTAATCAGGCTGAGATGGCTTGACGTTGTGACAGCAAAATGGCAGAACCCTTGATGCAATGTTTTTCTCTTCTTATCGTAAAAGCATCTGTCTAAAATAGGGGCATCGCAGAAACACCCATCATTCATCGTAGATGCTCTGAGGAGGGATGAATTCCCGATACTCGCTTCGGATGAGATGGTGCCCTTATGTTTCACGACTGACAGTCCAGATATGCCTGGGGTGAGCAGAGAGCCATGGAACTGCAGCCAAAAGCTTACTATCCGTTGATACCATCTTCAACACCAGCCACGCCATGTTTCCCCTGCTCGATTGGTCCGCCAAGTAAACTTCAGCTGGGGCTCTGTACTTGCTATCTACTGCTGTGTAGCACCTTTGGTCGTTGTGTTGACGTCTAAAACTGATTCAATCATGGCATCGGGACGGTTTTGTGTCGGTCGGAGAATGTCCCCTCTCGGAGCACCATAAATTAATAGATCACGCCTCTCCTAGCTGACAAGCGGTGCAAGGTGGAGTTTATCGGTGACGGGTGACGCAAACTTCTCAGGATATGGAACGCAAGTCGGTATCAAGTGCAATCGTCTCCGGGACATGATGTGAGGATCAAGTTTTATTATCGGAACAACTAGTCTACAGGCCGGTCTGTGTCAAGTCAATAACACTCAGGCTAACACTGTTAGTACTGCTAGGCGGGAGCCTTCCACCTCCAATGATAAGCAAGAAGTTATCATTCTCCTTGAAAGTCATAAGACTTCTCGAGTACGCGTTGGGCTGAGGCGTGGGGAACTCGATCCAGGCGTTCTCGGCACCGAGGTTCTTGTTGACAAAGATCTGAGACTGGCTTCCACCGCTGACGATGATGCTGCCATTGGGTCCACCGACCTTGGTCCAAGCAATGGTGGGCGAGCTGACGGGCCGAGTACCGCGGTCGGTGACGAGAGGGATGCCCCTGGAAGCGATGACGTTGAGAGGGTTCGAGGTCAGGCGGTAGTGGACTCGGCAGCCGGCGGTACCGCAAACCTCGTAGGTGTAGATGTACTGGTTGTTGGGCAATAACTTGATTTGGGGCATGCCAGGGCGAGCCGAGTAGTTGTTGTTGTCGACGACATCGTTCACAACGGCGGACCAGCTGCGCAGATCGGTAGAAGTCTGGTGAACGAGCTTCTGGCCATACTTGGGATCACGCTGGTCAGCATAGTAGCAGACAAGCTTATCCTGGTAGACCCTGTGTTTTCAAATTAGTTGACGTTGTTCGGTGCTCGATGGAAACGTAGACATACATCATAAAGGGCTCCCACACAGGTGTAAGACCGTTGTTAGGTCGAGCCTCTCCTCCAGAAGCAATGGTGCTAGCAAAAGCCCAGGTCTTGCCTCCATCAGTGCTGGCGTAAACATCGATCTTGGTCTTGCTGAGGTCCGTGGGGATACTGTTTCCGGTAAGGAGGAGAGTGCCCTTGGGGAAGCTGCCAATAGCACGGGGCAGCTCAAATAGATCAGGCTGGTATCGCAGTCCCCAGCCATTGACCTTGTCCTCGACCTTGCCAATCTGAGTCCACTTCACACCGCCATCAGTGGATCGGTAAATGGGGAAGTAGACCAGAGGCGGCTCGGGAGAGTAGTTCTCCCAGGTAGCAATGAGGGAGCCGTCTGCAATCTGGATGGCACGCGAGTAGAGAACGCGAGGATCGGTCCATCCGGCATTGGAGGGAGGAGAGAAGATGACATTGTTGGAGAAGGTAGAGGTGGGAAGGGCCTTCTTGACGAGCGTGGGAGGCTCATTGTCGTTGAGCGAGTTTGCCGTCGGGGCAGCGAGGACTGCTGAGAGGCTCAGGAGCCCTCCCCAGAGAAGAGATTGGAAGCGCATGTTGGCTGTAGGAGGTTGATGACGATGCCGTAAAGGTCAGCGTCGGTTCGGCGGACTGGAGCCCTTTAAATAAGAGCACGCTTTCTATCACTTGCGAATCTGCCTCGGCAGGCTCCTGATCTTGAAGGCCTCGTGATGTCGACGCTGGAGCCTCTCGACTTCTCCATCCGTGACGCCCGCTTGCTAATGGAGCGGTAATTGTAGATGGAGCCACGCCACCCTCTTCTGGAAGTCGAGCCCGTTCCTCACCCCTGTCGATCCTGTTTGCATCCCGGCAAGATGCCTGCTGCGGGGCCCCGCGTGAACGAGTGCGGGGGAGAAGCTGTCACCGTTATTCTTGATTGAGGACGCGGACAATATCATTCCGGGTCTGCCGTAGGCTTTACTTTGACTAGGAGTCTGCCGATTGGATCATACCCTTGCCACAACCTCCAACTTGAAGAGGCCAAGATGCGCTCCAATCGCTCGTACAGAATCGACATGAGCCGGGTACAAGCCAACTCATTGATTGCTGTGTCGTAGCTGAACTAATTCTGATCCCCTACTTCTTCTTCTTTGGCTTCGTCTTGTCTGCGATATCCACCCACTTCGCATCAATACCCCTCCTGGGCAAAATCTCTCCCACAAGCACTTTTCTCTGGTCTCCCTGCACGACAATCTCCATCAGTCCCGGTCTGGCACCGCTTGCCTGGCCCACGCTAGCAGAACCCGCACACTTCTTCTGTAGCTCAGGCGCGAGCACCTGTGGATCTATCAAGAAAGGCTCAAGGTTGGCGATCTTGGTGACGACCTTTGTGCCTGTTCGCTTCTCGACAGTGATATGAACATGCGGTGGCGATCCTGGTTTCGGCTTTTGATCGGGCCCCGCGTTGCGTGAGATGATATGGAAAGGCTGACAGAGATGCGTGTCTTCTAGCACGCGCTTTTGTAGGGCGCTTCGGGAAATCCGTCCTACTGCGAGAATGCTGCGGTCGTCTTGAGAAGGCTTGGAGCCCAAAATGTCGTTGGCAAGAAAAGGGTCGAGTTTGATGGTAGAGCTCCCCTGTCCTCCCAGCTCCGGGTGTTGATCGATATACTCCTTGAGAGCTGCCGAAATCTGCTGTGCGGTGTAGAATTCGGTCTTGGAGGGAAGAAGGGTCGGTATTAATTTAGAAGATAGACGGTAGACCAGCTGGATGTTGATCTTCTGTCCTAGGGAGGGGTCGTTGCCCGAAGATGCTTGGTCGGCTGTGTCTTCTGCAGGTTTGCTCGCTTCTTCTCCCGCCGCCTTTGGTGTTGGCAACCGATAAGGCCTGAACCCTGTGACTTGGTCGTCGTCAAAGTCGATACCAAGGATGACAGTCTCTCCACCATTGCGGTCTTTGGACTTGACTATTTGCGCTTTGTCCAAGTGCTTGATGAACTTTTTCGCGTTCTTCCACGATGTCTTCTTGATGTTGTAATGTTGTTGGTTTTGAAATCGGAGATTGGGCTGGATCATGCTGGATATGATAAAGGATGGTTGAAGTGGAAAGTTGAAGCCATAGCTGGGCGCGGATCCATTCTGCTTGGCTTTATGCACGGCGTAGAGGAAGGCTTGGTGAAAGGCGTCATCAACCTCTCTTGTAGTCGGTTCCCGCTCTTCATCTACCTCATCGTCTACCCGAGGCTGCTCGTTCCTGGCACTTGGTGCATGCTCTGGTTCGTCGCGATTGATTGCTGGAGACGCTTGATCGTTGTCTCTAGCTGCGTGTAGCGACAATCCCGTCCATCCCTCCAAGGCTGATGGGGGTTCGAGCCCCCCACTTCCGAGTGCTCTCCAGCTCCAGCATTCATCACCCACCCAGTGCAGTGCTTTGACTGCGGAGCCTTTCAGCCCCCGGACATCATTTGGTAGATTCCGGATGTCCGTTTGGCAGGATCCGACCCATACAGGCACTGTATCGTTCTGTAGACCTGCCACGGCAACGACGGAACCGGTGCTTGCTCGAGAGTCCCAGCTGGCGTTGTGAGCCTTTACCAAGCCTGGAACCATCAGATCCGCGCCCTGTTTCAGCTTTTCGTCGACAACAAAGTCTGGCGTGTGCAGGAGCGGAACAAGGTTGGGGTTGCGCCAGAGAGTATAGACGGTTGGTATCAGGCAAGGGTTCTTGCCCGTCTGGAACCAAAGGACTCTCTCATCTTGGCCTGGATAAGCACCGATGTAGATGGTGCCTTGCTCTGATGGTGTGATGAAGCGAGCAGACGAGGTGGATTCTGGTAGAAGTGAGTTGCGCAGTGTTGATTGCGCGCTTGATGACGCATCATCTCCAGTCGTTCTCGGCTCAGGAAGAGGAACCTGATAATCGCGTATGATTTGATCGGCGAGTTTGCGACGATCCGAAGACCGCAACGGGGCCAAGTTTCTGATGTCGAGCTTTCTTTTGAACATGGCGAAACTACCAGAGGCGTTGTCGTTGGTTAGTAGTTACTGTCCTTTGGAGAGAAGAAGAGTATTTTTGGTGGAGAGGGGCAACGAAAGCCATCTATGTCTGCTTAGTAATCATTCCGTCATGCCATAACCCCGCCACCACCAGGTGAAGTTGAGATTGTGCGAGTTTATGAGTCAGTCAGACATTGCAATTCTCTCCGTGAGAAAGCCAGATATATTATATCCAAGGCTGAAGCTTGGTTCAGTCTCTAGAAAGATCCTTATAACCTGTTCCTTCTCAGCCTGAACAACTAACTCTCTGTCCAAGTCTTCAATTCCTGTACTGGTAAAGCACGTAATTAACTATGTAAGCATTCAGATATATGCTCTTTAAACGACAGAGCACGAAAGGGGGGGGCTTCTTTCTTATTTGTTGGAAGCTTCTGAGACAGATGAGGCTGAACGTAGACCAGCTGCTCCATCACGAGGTTTATTTAGCAATGTTCCCATCCATTGCAGCACATTTATCAGTGGCTACGATATCGTAGGGATGATGACTCTCCTGTATACGTATACGCAGCTATCTTCAAGAAAAGAAAGTGTTACATGGCTCACACCAGGAACCGGCTTGGGCATTGAAGTTTATAGATGCGGCAATGTTTACCTTCCAAGCAGTTGATGTTGGTGGAGACCGAACCAGCTGTATGCTGAAAAGTGAGAGGTCATTTTTCAAACCTGCGGATGCCCTCGTCTGGATCATCGATGCCAGTGTCTTTGATAGGGCCCTGGAAGTGAGATAAAAGCTGGTAGATCTCAAGTCTCACCGAGATGGATTGCGAAAAGATGTCCTGGTCTTGATCCTGGCAAATTGAACAAGATCTTTCCGTGAGCTCTCAACGGATACAAAGCCTGTTGTGACTCCAAAAGAAGAAAAGGAAAAAGAAAAAATGATCGACTTGTACAATACAGCATTCTTGGACTCTAGAGGAAATAAGAAGCTATTACATCGATGCTGTTTCATCTTCCCTCGTGAGTAGGCCTCATGTAAGTCGCCCTATCTGGACGAGTGCTCTAATTAACAATCTACAAAGCAAGTATATGGGACAAACATAGAAGGCGGAGACGAATTAATTGAAGCCTTCGGTGGCTGGCCAGAACTGTCCATAGTCGCACAGTATACAATATGATTATTGTGAAGAAGTACTCAATCCTTTCAGAGGAGGATGAGGTCATCATGGTTTTCCAAGAGGCCTTGCAAGACCATAGGGGTGAAAAGGGTTATTAATCACATGGCTGGTCATTTTATCCGTTTCCCTGCTGTAGACATGGATGCGTAAGTGATAAATAAGAAATAAAGCTTATTGCAGCCATGTTCAGAAATGCTAGAAAGAAACTTTGTTGTTTATTACCGTTAAAAAACAAACTTCTCGGGCAGAAGGATCACAGTTAGAACCCTTCTTTGCCTTTCAATATATCTACAGAACAGCTCAGGGGTGTGCTTTGCCATTCTTCTAGTCCCAAATCGCCGGATTGGCTTGGTCTTGGATGGTGCTCAACGTAATATCGTGTCGTATATATGCGACCAGCATCCAGAGCACAAAACCATAGTAAACAGGGGCAGTGTTTGCCACAGATTGCAAGCAATAATAGCACCGAAGTCCAAAGTCAGAAGTAACTTCCATTGCTGCAACTATGCGGTGGTTGGAAGTCACAGGCCACTGTTCTCAGGTGGCGATTCTCCTACTCAGGATACCAACCACCTTGAGATCAAGGTTCGCGATAAGCCATTTCACCGAGCAGCATTCTATATGACAAATTAGCATATGTTCTCCGAACCCGGTCTTTTGTTTGCCAATAAGAAGTTATTGGCGTTGTCTAGCATGAGAAAACAGATAAAAGCATCATGCGACCACCTTAATGATCAATATCACGTACTCACTCTTTTCCCGCCCGAGCACCAGATATCTATCCTCTTCTACCATGAAGCTATCTCAGATTGTACTGGCTCTGGCTGCATCGATCGCCTCTCTTGATGCATCCATTATAGTGGACGACCCCATCTCCATCAAGGGCCTCTCGAAGCACAGCCTCTTGAGAGATGACCTCGATTTCGATGGACTATCCAAAAACCTTGTCAAGAATCCCTCTTTCGAAAACAAGCTATCGGCAAAGCCTTGGAAGCTCTCCGGTGACGGTGTTTACATCTTTGAGAGCCCAGAGGTTGCTCGTACTGGCAAGCGTTCAACGTAAGGACCTTGGAACCCCCCCTGTTCCTCTGTATTGCACTAACAACATGGCTTTTTAGCCTCTTCACCATCAAGAACACTAAGCAGCGGCCCGAGATTTACCAGACAATCCATGGTGTCAAAGTCGGGAGAAATTATGAGGTGTCGTTCTTTTTCAAGTCCCTCGAGTCTCCTCCAGCCACCTTTACTTGTCAATTGGTCGTGCAGCTCTATGGATCGCAGACGCTCTTAGGCTTTCCAGCCATTACAGGGCCCGATGAGAAGGGGTTCACCAAAGTCACTTTTCCCTTTACGGCCCCTTCTCCGGACCCAACTTTGGAAATCATCTCTTCTTGCTCAAGCCTCACTCGTCCTGTCAACCTGGTTGTTGATGATGTCAGCTTGGTCGAGGTGAAGGAAGCAGAAGAGGAGCTCAGTGAAATTGAAGTGGTTGAGGAAGAAAAGTGTCGAAACAAATGCAAGAAGGCCAAGGCTGGATCTAACGGGGCGGTCTTGATTTAATACCATGTGGATACGAATCTGTTGCCGGTTCTAGTCAGGCAGTACTCGCTCCTTGCTTGAATCACTCAAATGGAACATGTATCTGAGAGCTATTTGTTATTGAGTTAACCATTACAAAGAATGAGTAACCAAAGGTACAAGTTTGAAGCTACCAAGTCAACATACCTTGATAAGTTGAATTGATGTTATTCACCTGCGTTAAAGTCTCTCGGCCCAATAATGTCTCAACTACAACTCAAGACAAAGTAAAGTTGTCAAAAAAACGCCATGTTCTCTCCACTGTCTTTAACGTCAAGCAAATCCCGCCTACATTCACGTCCAAGGTCGTGGTCCTTGATGTAGCGTAACTTGACCTTCCAATCCAAAAGATCAACAACCCTACCAGCCTCTTCTTTCACAAGACCACAGCCAATTATTACTTCCGTCTTGTCAAAGTCTTCGAAGAGTGTCTCGGCAAATACATATTTATGACGCTCCATCTTATCCTGGATCCAAGCATGGTCTCCCTCGAGTAGACTCAACTTGTCGAGCTCTACGAGCTTCATGTTACACAATACACCTTCCTCACAAAAAGCATGCGAACCTAACAACGCCCCTAGGAGTCTTAAAACAATGCTTACTGAATACGCAATGGAGAGTTGAACCTTGTCGTAGATGAAAACCTTCGTTACGCTTTGACTGATGCATTGGTAGGTCGTCGAAGGGTCACCTCGAGCAATTCCAGATGGCTTTCTGTTAG
Source organism: Fusarium sp. NRRL 66182 (assembly GCA_013266265.1). Classification (NCBI taxonomy): domain Eukaryota; kingdom Fungi; phylum Ascomycota; class Sordariomycetes; order Hypocreales; family Nectriaceae; genus Fusarium; species Fusarium sp. NRRL 66182. The sequence continues at coordinate 25,433 of JABFAK010000156.1, forward strand.
CTGCCCACAAAACGGCAACAAGAGATAGCACTGCGAGGGGAGAAATGACAGTATTCTTATAAATGGTTTGTATTCTTTGCCCCAAATTCCGTGGCGGGAGTCAGTCTGGTTTCATTATCAGAGAAGTGCTGCTTGATAGATAGGCTGCTACTTGTGTACAGTACTCATCGTCTCGTGGGAAGCCATAGTTCTTTTCTGGGACAGCCATTATCCGGTCTGTGAATTTGTTATTGCGGTCTTTCTGCACCAAGTATGTCTTGTCAGCCATCTTACGCAGTCGTGGCTCGTGATATTGAATGACTGTGTATCTCGGGTGTAATTGAATTAAACGGTATAATTCGCCTCATAACACTCACATTCTGGAATCCCTAGTGTATACATAGGCGTCAAACTAATCTCCCTCCGGCGAACGATCTAGTTTCCAGATTTAGGTATCATTCACGGTCACGTAAACGAAAGGCTCCTAGGTTCTTCGGGAATAAGGGCTTCTACAGCAGGGTTTCTCAAGGACCAGATTGTTCAGCTGCTGAAATCAATATTTGCACTGGCCAGTAACAGCATTATAGGTAAAGTTGTCTATTGGTGCGCCTGAGCTAGTGTTGAAAGGTGCTTTGGCATTTCTAAATGCTTGGCCTTAGAGTTGATATCATTCGCAACCTCCTAGCACTGATAGCTAAGCGCCAGAGAGTTAATTACCCAGGAACAGTACCAGCCTTTTGGGCAGAAGCTTCCCAGTCCAGATTAAGTGATCTCTCTGTTTATTAGAATCGACATATCATGATGTCAGCCAGTGAAGGAGGAAGGAACTTTTTGCATAGGATCCACAGAATGAGTATTCGTAGATGGCAATAGTGACGGCGCCCCGTAACGTAATCGGATGGCTTCCGTAGCTCAGTTGGTTAGAGCGTCGTACTAATACTTCATTCCGAGTGTCGGTGATGCGAAGGTCTCAGGTTCAAGCCCTGGCGGGAGCAGATGTCTCTCAATGCCCTCCGATTTTTTGTCATTCGTGTTTTACGCATATTAGTTGTGGTTATTATTTTTTATTGAGCATGGTGCTCGGTTAACAATTGAGACAGACAACTAACTGACTGTAAATAGAACACAAAGCAGCAGTAATATGTTTGTAAAAATAAAAGATATTTAGAATAGTAAAGAAAGTAAAGTAAGATAGAAATAAATAGAGAGTAATTTATGCAAAATGAGATACTGCTAGTTATTTAATATATAAATAACTAGGCCTATTTATAAAGGTAATATAGCTTTTATATATAGGACGTAACTAAATAAACTAGATACTTACTAGATAAAGTTAGTAATTCAGAAATAAATACAAAAAAGTAGACAGGATAGATATATAAGTAAATATTACATATAATAAAGCAGTCTCAGTTACCTATAAGTATCTTATTATATTTCATAGCTATATATACCGCCCATATCAGCTTCTTATTCTGTAGGTAAGGCTGCGTCCTGTAACTAACGCCTGACACTTACAATTATATCAACATAATATCTAAAAAACAAAAGGCTAATGTAAATCAGTAGAATGAATACCCTGCTGCAACTAGTAATCTCAATCCAGCCAGGCATTGGATCTAGAACATTCTGCGATACCATCTAAGCTGCTAAACAAGTCCCTGCCTGCAAGGAAAGACAACCTCGCAAAGCGGCAAAAACAGAGACATACAACACTGGGGATTCACTGGTCGTCACCGAACCAGCTACTAATCCAGCGCTTCAGAGCTTGACGAGGGGAGAGCAGACGGGATCCCGTGTTCCATCTGAGCTTTGGTCGTATGTGCTTAGATCTAGCAGCATTGACATCTATATTCAAAGGTATTGTTGATTCAGCACTTGGGCATTTAGCAATTATCACTTCTTGGCTATTAGGTATCACGGAACTCGGATCTCTTGTCATGGTAAAGGACATTGAGAGAGGCTGGAAGCTCCCACTCAGCTATAGTCCATGCTCATACTGCCTAGTACTATCTAGATAGATAGAATAAGACGACAAGTTTCTGTTAAACTCTCACTTCCCTTCAAATACCAACAAACTCTGAACATGAACTCCGCCAAAACCGCATCTGAGCAAAAGTTGGCGTCCACGATGAGCAGGAAACTCAGCTACAACCATGACGCTGATATCATCTGCATCAACACCAGCTTTGACAAGCAACTTGAGAACGGCCAGAAGAGTCTTCCCTGTTGCAAACACATCGTCCACCACCACGATAGAAGCACCTTTATGGATAAGGCCTGTATTCATCTCAATGTTCTCCTCCGTTGACGCGTTGGCTGAGTGAGATGAGATGTGTGACGTGGACTTGAACACAGAGATGGTAGGCGGGGGAAGCTTGCCCGCTGCGCGGATAGGCACCACACGGGCCTTGACCAGCATTCCCAGGGGCGAGGCAAAGTAGGTCCCGCCAGCTTCGCAGCAAGCTATAGCATCAACTTTGGCCCAATCGCCCGAGAAGTGGGTGTGTAGCAGGTGCACACATAAGGAGAGGCCCTCGGCTTGTTGTTGACAGATGTTGAGCACATGGCAGAAGTTGATGCCCTCTTGTGGGTAATCAGGCACTGAACGTACCATGCTGGCCAGTTGATGAAGGTCCTTGCTCAAGAACGGGAGTAGGTAATGCTGAGCAAAGTCCTTAACCTCGTCGCCTCCGGCTGTGTCATTGTCGAACAAAAGACTTGGCCGATAATCTGAAAATGTCGAGTCCAGTGCCTTGCAACAGTCGTGGTCGCCATTGGCTTGAAGAGCGCCGTGACCATTCTCCAGGAATCCTCGGCGGACAAGTCGTGTGGTATCACTCGCCGCGACACGAACATCGAGCAACCTGGCGTTCGAGACCAAGTGCGACAGGGTTGCAACCGGCGCCTCTTCTCTCATTCCCGTGATGAACAGCACGTCTGCATCAGCTCCGCTCTGGACCACCTCGATGAAATGTTCCTTCTCTAGTTCGGGTCGTTGTTGAAGCTGATCCTTATAGAAAGCCTTCAACTTGTGACGATGTTCCTCCTTGTAAGCCCGATCTTGCAGCAGGCGCTCGAGATCAGCGCCAGTGGCTGCAGCGTACTCTCGTTTGGTTGCTTCACCGACCCCTACTACGTGGCTTGAGAAGTTGCACACTTTGAAGACAGAGGCCCAGATTTCGGCACAGTAGTCCTTTCCGGCACCATGATCACCTGTGACTAGGACAATGAGCTTCTGTCCATCCGGCTCTGGGAGAGGGCAGGCGTAAGCTAGCACATTTCGAGGATCAAGACGGCGTTTGAGGTTTGCCAGACGCCGGCGGTTCGGTCCAAAGGCTCTGGTCGCTAGGATGGCATCTCGCGGGTCGGGCCCAAGATCGGCACCGTAGACTCCTGAGCTCATGGGCAACAAGCCGTGGACGACGCTGTACACCCACCTCACGGCAGCGTCAGCAGTTGACGTCTCATCTTGATCGCGAGGCCAAACTCCAGTTACGACGCAGGCAAAATCCCAGTCTCGACGGCCGAAAGCAGTGGCATCATTTGCAATGTCTGTAACCGCTCCGCCCCCGTGGAGTAGATGGAAGTAGCAAAGTGATGAGGGACGGTTGTGCATAGCTGCTAACAAGGCATCGGTGATGGCAGTAGTTCCAACATGGTTCAAAAAGACGCATCGCTTGAAGGAAGAAGTCTTGCCACCACCATGGCCGCCATGCATTCCCATGTACATCTCGGTGCCAAACAAAGCGATGGCATCCACTGGGCTGCAATCCTTTGCAGGCCCGAGCATGGAATTGATGGCTGCAGGAGTCGATGGGAAAGTCACCGTGTCGAGCTCATTCGAAGCGCATCCAAGCAATGTCACACCCAGGTGCAATTGCCCAGCATCACAATACAGATACGCATCGACTGAATGGTCCCGTGTCAGATTTCTGGACATGGTTTTGTCAAAATCTTGGAGCATGAGCCGTCCATGGCTGTCATCACGCAACGGGATTGCCCATTCTTGGACCAAAAAGGCCTGAGCCAGGGATGTCTTGAAAGTGACACTGATGACAATTCCAAAGTTGGTCCCGGCACCTTTCAGCGCCCACAGCCAGTCTGGCTCATCTCTCGGGCGTATGGCACCGGCTGGCTGGTGTTGGCTCGGTACATGGCCGATGCAAAGAACCTCGCCTGTCTCGACGCTCACTACCACAGCACCGAGGATGCTGTCGCATCCCAGGCCATAAAGTCTAGCCAGATGTCCAATACCTCCTTGAAGCCATAGCCCTGCGCCCACACTTGGCCGTGCACCCAGAGGCACCGTCACGCGGCGTGATAAGGTCTTCCGGATGATATCTCCGGTTTTGCAGCCAGCCTCAACGACCGCCAAACGATCGTATCCTCCTTGTGCATCAGCAACATCAACAAGATTCACGTTATTGAAAGCGCTCATATCGACGGAGACAACGCTAGGCCAGCGACAGTGTCCGCTGTGACCTCCACCGACAATGGTCAGGCCAAAGCCATGTTCCAAAGCCCAGTGAACACACTGCTGGACGTGCTGGATGACTGTAGGTCTGGCCACAACGGCGGGAAAGTGGAGGAGGGCCTCTCTGTTCTTGACCTTGTGACTCCCCTTCACCACTGGTACGTTGGCCATCAACTCCGGCAGCTTGGTCGCATGTCGACCAAAGGTCATCATGATCTCTGGCGAGGTGAAGAGCAGCTGGTTAGGATAGGCGTCGTCCTGCCGCCCTAGTCCACGGCAGACCTTCCGCCACTCGGTCTGGACAGCCTTGCGGGTCTTCTCATGACGCATCATAAAGCCTGAGATGAAAGAGGCGAAACTGTCGATGGTCTTGTCATCGTTCCCAATATGAATGACTCCGTCTGGGAATGAAGTAGTTTGACTGGAGACCAAGCCGTCCAGGCGTAAGGACGCATCGCGGTGGAAGACAATAACGAATGCTTGTTCTGACTGTGTATTGAGCAGCTCAATTGCTCGTTGGATACAGTTGTGCTTCTGGCTCATGCCATACATACTATGGCAGAACAGAACGACGTCGTACTTTTCGATTGGGTTGCCCATGGTCGTAGCGTCGCCGTCGGCGGTGAAAGGCTTATGGATGACGGCTCTGCTTTGAAGACAAGGCAGCGGGAGCTCCGTCCCTGCTTCGGAACACAGCCATTCTTCCAAACTCGTAGCAAACAATTCATTGGGTTCCAACGCAGTATAGTTGGTAATCTTGCGCTTCAGAGAGCTTGGCATGTAACCGAGTACACTCTTTGGGCCAGGCCCAATCTCGAATACCGAGATCTGGCCACGGGAGTTCAGGAGTGGAGTGAGTTGCAGAGACAGCTGGGGGATGATGAAGTCCCGGTAGGTGGCCCATCCTGATTCTCTCACTAGGAGGTCAAAGCCATTGCTGTACTCTGTCTCGGACAGCCGTCTTGTTGGAAGTGATGCTGCCCCGTCGACTTGTTGGAGGGCCCTTTTCAAGGCGTTGAGAGTTGCCATGCTGGGGAGTTACAAGCGATGACAGAAGAGGTTTTGAATTCCCAGAGTGAAGGTGATGGGGTTAGTTAAATAGAGAGACCTATCTGGTAAAGCTGACTGAGTTGTTTTCTATTTCCAAGCAGTGTCTTCCAGAATGCTGAGGTGGTGGGCCTCCTTGGGGTCAGTTGTGGCACAAGCATGTCTGTTTGCATGCGTCTTGCCCCTACCTCCTGGCATCCGCAAGTCATTGGCGCTGCTAACGAAAAATCGGAATCTGTTTAAGAAATGGAGTGTTTGGCGGGAAGAGGATACAACTGTGGATGGTGTTTGTAGAGCGCCTTGCGACTATTTGCGCAACTCACAACTTGCTACATGGCTGTTGAGGACTGGATTTGCTCCAAGTTGGCTCTGAGATTGTCAAAGATGAAAGTAGAGCACGCTTGGCTTTGTTAAAGATGCTCTACAGACATATCAGACTTGTTGTGACAGTAGGTTGTCACCAAACCAAGTATCACAACTGTCATCAGCATCACAAACCGTCAGTTAACCAATAAAGAAACCAAATGATTTATTCTTACCTGTCAGCGCGTCAACTACGGTTTGACAAGTCAGTGGTGGACTCACAACAAAGCTCTACTCCATGCTGGCTTCGGCTTCATATCTTCTCAGACTTGGTAACTTATCTACAACAGCCCCAACCCCATTCTGGTATGTATAGTTCTCGTCTATTCTTTCCGTACATATCAATCGACATGATCAGTCCCAATCATGGGTGGCTGCAGTCTTTTCTTTTACCATACGGTCTATACCCCAGCCTTTGCTGCTTTTTCCCATAGCTAAGCAAGCAGATGCCGTGTTATTCACCAGCAAACACCTTTGCCGTTACTCTGTGGAAAACTGGCATATATATGAATGAGAGACAATCGTCGGAATTCTGCTATTTTGATCGACATATGAAGACGGGGACGGAAACCAGATCGGGAAATACCGTCCGTTACGGCGTCGGCTCAACTAACCTAAATTGGTGGAGCCGTTACGAGTTGGCGGCATACATAGGCTATGCGCATATGTACAGTACATGGCATGATTCACTCACCGCAAGCAAGGCCCATGGCACAGACAAGATGCCTCTCTTGACAGGATTCTGTTCTTAGTACATGGTAAACTTGTATGTTAAAAGGAATCGGCTCAAGAGTGGCTTGCACCGTTACAGGATAACGTTTCAGACTCATTCAGCCCAACGTCGTACGCGCGTATTAAGCTTAAGAGACAACGAAATGCAAACCTTCAGTAGTGGAGAGACAGGTGATAGCGTGTAGTATAAACTGTACTGTATAGTGGTATATCTGGGGCCTTTCACACCGATAGATAGCTAGCTTACAAATACTCTTTTCTTTAACCTTGATTATAAAGACGAACTTACCGCCGTTACCGTCGCGCGCGGTTAAGCAAGGTGTGCCAGACTTTAACTAGTTCAAGCATATTGCTCTAGTATCAGCAAGAGACAAGAGAAGAGAATAACTGTGATGTTGACGTTTCAAGGTCATTGGCTTAAAACAACTGTGAGAAGTACAATCAAAAGAGTGCTTACATACGCTGACAGGCCGCGTTGGAAGCCAATGCAGCACAAGTGTAGTTCCCTTTATACAGTGATCAAAGAAGAGATGAACCCGCAGTGGGAGGTTAGGGGACGCGTTGATGTATTCCAAATAATACCACTGACCCCAGGCCAACCATATCGAGTCCAATACTCGGCACTCAGTTCTCCAATACACAGATTCGGACTACCCATCTCCCCGAGCCCTCCCGTGCTATGGAATAATCGAACATGTGCCCACAAGATGCTGGATAGTTGCAGTGGCCTAAGCTCTCAAGCGCACTGCGGTGGATCGAGGTCTGAGTATAAGTAGAGGTGCATTCATGACCAGTTTTCAAGAACCATTCCAACACCAAACACTTGATATCATCAGCCACAAGAATCGATAATCATTTCAAATCATCATGCAAACCACGTTTCGAGGAGGGATGTGGATTGCCGTCATTCTGCATCTCGCTAGCACTGCCACCGCCTGTGCAGGAGGAAGTTATGTGCATAGGCGCGCCACCCATGGCTCTGCTTCTCTCGCAAAGCGAGCTGATGAAGGCTTTACCGGTTGTCTCATTCCTGGTATGTATATAAACCCCGGGCTTGACCCAGCTCTGCAAGCACTTCCTAAGTAGCTAATTTCTATGACGTCCAGAACCGGTGACTTGCGAGGCTCTCGGAACCTGTGCTTATGCGAATAACTCTGCCGGCCCCTGGACCCCTGAGGCGAATATCCGGCAGATGCAGCTGGCTGATGATGCTGCCAACGCCAATGACCTTTCACACTTCAACCATCATGACGATACCATCGTCTTCATGCCCGGCAACCGAGAACTCAATATGGCACAGCATGTCCAAGATCTGTTGGGTCTTTGGGCCACGTATCCTAATCTCCGTGCCTCTAACCACCCATATAGGGTCAGTTTCGGCGAGGGGAACTGGACCTTTGCCCTCTCTGATGCCTCTGGGACCAATACAGGCCCTATTCAAAGCCCATCTGGATGGAGAGGGCCTACAGGTCGTAATGTCAACTACGAATTCTTAACCGCTGCTTATTGGCAGGATGGCCGAATTATGAGGGAACATATCTGGATGGATACAGTCACGACTCAGCGACAGCTCGGCTTCTTTCTCTCTCCAATCTCTACGGATAGGGTGCACACATTTGAGTTAAGCCCTCACTCACTGCCACTTTCAACAGACCCCGAAAGAGATGCGACAGAAGAGAATAAACGCTCACATCGCCAGCTTGAGACGGCTTTCAACCAAGGGCGGTTTGATCCGCAAAGTCTCAACTTTTCATCAAATGCTACAATCTATGCATCCCGCGATGATGCCCCTGATGGCATCGGCAGCACTCAGTTGGTGTCGTTGATCGACGAGTTTACGGAATCATTCTCAGATGCCAACCATACATCTACTGTCATAATCGGCTCAGGGGACTGGACGGCATCAGTCGGTCGGCTGAGTGGCAGGCACACAGGCACTCTGAATATTCCAGAGTATATCTCCCCCCCTATCCCACCTACCAACAGGACTTTTGAAGTGTGGATGTACACCATCGCCCACTGGCAGGACGGAGAGCTTACTCATCTGAAGCTGATGATAGATGAGCTAGCTATCTTGAGCCAGCTTGAGTAGACAGGGTGGAGGACTTGCGTCACGTGTAGGAGATTGTACTACACCGCAAAAGAGCTGGTTGATTGTAGTATAGTGCACTGAATATGCGAGCAAATTATTACTTAGCCAGGTAGTAGTAACTTGGGACATTAACGCAGACCCCATGTCGTTACCCCTCCCCAGTGTTATGCCCCATGAATAGATAACTCGACTAGATACTCCTTACAAAGTGCCCTGGCAGCGTCTCTGCTATACAATTATTAAGTACAAGGTCATTATATAAAAGACTTCAATGGTAATGTATCAAGGCTCAAGGTAAGGTAAAATGTTGAAAGAAAATAAGGGTTATGATTATACAACTATCATTGGATTTTAGTATGAAAAGGTGAAAAGGTGAAAGGATGGAAAATTCTATATATAGATATTCTTGGGATTTCAGTCCTATTTTTGCTGCGTTTATCTGTAACCCCAGATTGATTACTTGCATAATCACGATCTGATGTGTATACCGAGATCTCTTGGGCCAAGGCTGTTATATCGCGCGACTGACAAGCTCGAATATCCGAGACTGCTGATGTTCAAATCAGGTAACCAGGCACAAAGGGTGATGGACATATCGCCTGTCCTCGAAGTCGTTGCTCATTCAAATCTAGCTGTAGGCTGGTGATATCCATACGCCCGCAACTCAGTCATTCGTTTCATGGACCAAGCCTTCCATCTGCAGCAGAAGGTAATCTCAGCATTACGCGTTTGATCACTAGGGAAGACGCAGACGTTACCCCTTGAAAAACTACCGGGGAGCAGTGCAGCTTCTTGGATAGTATATAACTCCTTTCAGGATGGCTGAGCAGGCCAAGCCACTTACTGACCTTTTGAAATAGATACAGGAACAAGGAAAAGGAGCCCAGGCCAATCATTTTAGAAATTTGGCACTAATTTTACACGGGTTGGGTTGCTTACGCTAAAAGGCAGCGATAGACAAGGCCTAGTAGCCAAGCAGCCTAGCGGCAATCCTTGAAATAATGTGCTGAAACGATCCTTCTGCAGCTAGCTGCTAAGCCTACAGGCTACCAGGGGTTGAGAAGGCTGTGAGATTGTGAATGGGACATCCAAGAAGAGGACCCTTGTCACCCAGAGCTATCGAGATGTCCTAGGAAAGCCAGCTCCAGCGATGAGTTGGTAAAGATGAATAGATGGATAAATAAATAGATAGATAGACAGACAGACAGACAGACAGACAGACAGACAGACAGATAGACAACTCAATAAATCAGATGGGTCTCTTCTAAAAAAACATTGTAAAGATCATCATATGTCCCGTTACGGCACAGACAACCAAGCTTTGAGAAAAGCCCATGATTCGTCATAGTCCGAACCAAAGGTGGAACTGTGATCAGAAAGGGTAAAGAGAAGGATTCCGGAGGATCGAGCCGTTTAATTGCAACAGGCGCCATGGAAATCACAGTGATCCTTCAATGCTGCGTTGCTGGTCTTTGGAGCTGGGATCAATACGAGGCATACCTTTCTGACCTTGGATCGATCGCTCAGCCACTTTGTCCTGTTCCTGGTTGTGAGCTTCTGGGTTGAACATGCTTGTTATTTAAAGCTAGAGGTTGACTCTATGTTTCTTCCTTTCTCCTCGCAATCCAACAAGCCCCTTTCAGTTACAAGTTGATAACCCACATCTCCTCTTCTCCAAATACCCGTCAACCTCTACCTATCTGTCCATGATGCATTTCCCCGTTGCTACGTCTCTCGCCGTCCTCGCTGCCGTCTCCAGGGCTGCGGCATGGTCACGTAAATAACCCATCCACAATGTGTCTTGTCTGTTCTAATTCTTCCAGTCACTACATACAACAACGTTGCCGACTGCAACGCAAACGATCAGACTGAGTACCGCGCTCTCGAGGGTGGGGGATTTGAGTGCTTCACCTTTGGTAGAGATCTGCCTGGCGTGTCTTGCAAACACTTCATTCGCGGCGGTGCCGAGAACGGCGGCTGCTTTGGATACCTTTACGCCCAAGGGTTCTTGGTTGGTCAAAATACCATCTGCGAGCTCTACGCAGAGGAGGATTGCAGAGGCGATCTTCGTACTGCATCTACTGCGTCCAATCTCGTATGCCTGAACAGTGACGGAGTCGTCAATGGCCGGGGCACCTTTGCATCCTTCAAATGTGTAAGTTCAAAGATGCTAACTCTGTGAGTGACTTGTGCTGACAAAACAATCAACAGCGCGATAGCTCATTCTCAACCACAACCATCTAGGCATGTAGTGAAGCTGCATGGCACGCATGGCAGGCTATGCCCTGGGGAATGGAGAGGCTTCATGGAGAGGCATTTGCAAGCTCATGGAAATCTTGATAAAAAGACAAGGCTTGAGGCAGATGAATGGCCGGCCGGTGGCTGGATAAAGTCGTTGAAGAAATCATACCTAGGGATGAGTAGGCCCTATCTAGTATTTACGTTTTCCCTCTAGCGTTCATAGCCATGATATTTTGCAAGACTCAATTTGGAGTCTTCTCAGACCTTGCTCGCGTTCATCTTGAGATTCTTTCAGTGCGTGACAACCACCAGTATACTCTGCCATCAAGATGAAAGACCTCCAAGCGATGCAATATTCGATCATCTAGCAGCCCAAGGTTCTCACCCGACTGCTCGATCTCCATCTCGCGGCGAGGACCCTCAATATGTCAATTTGATCACGGCAGGGTTCAAGACACAGGAGATGGCAATATCGTGTTGAGGTAATGGGTTGCGAGAAGACTAGCTGTCATATATAGCGCAAAGTTCATCATCAAAATATAATTCGGAAGCTTATACTGCTACATACCGGGAATAGTAGAGCACAGTACACACCATCCTAGTCACAAAAGACCAGGGCGGAGGAAGTCGGACGTACAGTTTCAGTTGTTTCATAATTCCAAGTTTCTATGGGAGAGGAGAAGGCTACTAGAAACATCTGCAACCGGGTAGGGGCCATGACTTGTTCATCTAAACAGCTCAAAAGCCGTATAGACCATCTTGGAGCAGCAACTTTGACTCAACTGGTTTCTTCAGTGCAATGTTCTCCCGCTTCTGTCTCAGATTCACAGGGCCGTGATGGACGGTCCGATGACACAGTTCTGTCTGTTAGTATTGCAATGGTGATGAGTTTGTATAATTCGTCAACTTTAGATAGGACGTAACACTCTTGTACACTATTTCAACATAGTATTCTTCCTCAAATGCCAAAGATTAAACACTCTAGTATTCGTGTCTCTTTACGCTTCACGTTTGACACCAAAAGCTGCTTTCAGTGATAATAGAAGCCCAACGAGGCTGCAGCTTTCTTGTTGCTGCACATGCTCAGATAGTGTCAGAGACGTCTGACGGCATCAGCTACTGGTTAGCACTCCCGTTTCCACTGCAGTTTCTGCTACTTGAAAATAACGCTGATATTCTATGCTGTCAGGCTAATCCATAGGCCCCTGAGAAGTGCTGCTCGAGTGTTTGTTTGGTGCAAGTTTGACGGCAGACGTCTTGAAGCTTGCCGAACGTGAACTCGGCAGCTTTGCCACTATAAACTTGGTAATCTACGCAAATGTGTCTCAGAGCCCCCCACAAGCAAAGCAAAGCTTGTCTGGTCAGGATCGGCATGTCGACGCTTACCACATTTCTGGCGCTTTGCTGTGACAACCACTCGGCTGGGTTGAACTGGCAGACCCCGACCAACGAGTGACCGAGACGTGATTCTGTATACGTAAACAGTCTCGATCACATGAAGAAATGGCCACGTCAGAGAAAATGTCCGACAAACGTCCCGTGACTCCCGTGCAGCCACTCGGCCCTTTCGGTGAGAGCTTTGTGCCACAGCATTCCAGTCTGGCCTGTAACAACACCCAACAGCGGAACTAAACCAGGTGGCTTTCCTCACGTGCGGGGATCCTGCATTGACCAAGAGATGGGAGCGAGGATCGAGTCGTGATTGGGGACTGAGAGCGGCATATGTATGTATCATGACGATAAGGTTGGGCACGCTGCTACAGCTTGTCTCTGACAAAATGACAGGTATAAAACCCCACTCAGCTCCCTCCCTGGGCCAATGTTCAAGATCTCTACCACTCAATAGCAACTTCTTCATCCCTCTCAGTCTCCCCACATCCAATCCTCCCTCCATCACACCACACAATGACGACCATGCAAAAGGTATTCGCCGGCTACGAGGCGCGCCAGGATGCCTTGAAGCAAAGCACCAACAGATATGCCAAGGGCATCGCGTGGGTCGAGGGCGAGCTTGTACCTCTGGCAGAAGCTCGCATCCCCCTCATGGATCAGGGCTTTCTTCACAGCGATCTCACCTACACCGTCCCCGCTGTCTGGGACGGCAAGATCTTTCGACTGGACGAGCACATTGACAGATTGGCCGAGGGCTGCGAGAAAATCCGGCTCCAGATGCCAATGTCTCACGAATCCATGAAGGAAACACTCTGCGGCATGCTGGCCAAAACAGGCATCAGAGACGCCTTTATCCAGATGATCGTCACCCGCGGCATCAAGGGGGTTCGCGAGTCTGAGCCGCACGAGCAGGTCAACACGCTCTACATGTTCATTCAGCCATACATCTGGGTTATGGAGCCTGAGATACAGCTGACGGGCGGAAATGCCATCATTGCACGCACAGTTCGTCGTACACCACCAGGCTCGATCGATCCCACTGTCAAGAACCATCAGTGGGGTGACTTGACTCGTGCCATGCACGAAGCGCGGGACCGGGGTGCCAAGTACCCCTTCCTCACTGATGGCGACACAAACATCACCGAAGGTTCTGGCTTCAACATCTGCTTCATCAAGGACGGGAAGCTGTATACTGCTGACCGTGGCGTTCTCGAGGGTATCACGCGCAAGAGCGTCTTCGATGTTGCCAAGGCCAACAGTATCGAGATTCGCCTCGAGACAGTCCCTGTGTCACTTGCCTACGAGGCTGACGAGATATTCATGTGCACTACTGCGGGAGGTATCATGCCTATCACGACTCTGGATGGCAAGCCAGTCAAGGATGGCAAGTTGGGCCCCATCACCAAGACTATCTGGGACGGCTACTGGGCTATGCACTCTGACCCCAACTATACCATTGCTGTAAAGTACGATTAGATAGGCTGTTCCAGAATCTTGATCCGCGCTGTCTTGTCAATCCGTTCCGTCTTACCAGTTGCAAGCACGCACATCATGGCCATGATAATTGGCCAGTTGGTAGTTGGTGTATTCATGCATCACGCGACCAGATCGAGTCCGCACCAACAGAGGTTACACAGAGTGCAAATAGATGTCATGCGTCCCATCCACTGGGGCACCTCCCTTTATTCTTTATACAGCCGACGGGCTACAGGTGGGACTGGTATGGTACAGAAGGGTACTCGAAATTGCCCAACATCACAAGATTGGCTAGTCGACAGGGAAGATGCAAATTTCTAGGGTAGTGTCTGTTCTAGAAAGGTGTCTTGTGAGAGAAGATTCGGGCGGCCACTACCCAAGTCACACGTCGTATCTTTGGTTGTATCATGTTGCCTATATTTCAAAAGCCCTAGTATTCTTCTAGTCGTCTCTGCTGTCTTGAATGTGACTCGCGGCCTTCCTGGCTTGCTTCCGTTCCCAAGGCGGTTTACAATTTGCATTAAAAATCAGTTCGCAGACAGCCAACCGCGTGGTGCTATGGTCACATTGATCAGTATATCCTCCCCGATATACCAGCATCTGACGTTACCACTCGTTCTGGAGCAGAAATTGTAGGTTGACGGGCCCTTTCCAAATGCTCGACTGTTATCATCCTCGAGCTTTCAACCCGGCACATGGTATCAAAGTTGCTCACGCTCAGCGGTGATGCCTGTGTTTCTATCTGACTGCTCGGTCTGCTAAACGGGAGTGGATGGTTCTGGTTCATCTTGTACCGGCTCAGCTTGTCTAGTGCGGTCTTAAAGTCGTCGAGAACAATGGTATCTGTAAAGCACTTGAAGATAAATGCAAACTTCCAGAATGGATTTATGTAGCCCATGGAAATCACCGGAGTAACCGATAGGATATCGATGATGATAAAGATGATGCTGAGAGACATGCTCAGAAGCAAGAGTCCGAAACGCGGGGATACCCGGACAAGCTCGAGAAAGGTAAACTCGTAGCGATATTTTATGTTCCAGAAGAGATTGATTGCTGTGAAAATCCACCAAGGATCACTGTTGTGACTATAAGTAAGACTTCCAAGCTGCGTCGCTCCATGTCCTTCTCACCGAAAGAGAGCCTCAAGCGGTCTCGCCGAGACGAACAGATGATCTGTGGGCGTGTTGAAGTAGGTGAAGTTGGCATATATTTCCAAGACCCAATAGGGCTGTACCAGAATAACAGTGCCGATGTATATATAGCTGTTCCTCTTGGAAAGAAGAGGCCTGTTCTTCATCCAGGCGATCATGTTGTGTAGATTCCACGAGATGATGAGAAGGATGACCGTCGAAGACAGGTACCATCCCCATGTCGGAGGCTCGAAAAAGGTGAAGAAGCCGTTCGGCATGGCCAAAAGAAGCTTGCATGCTTTGTGAGACTGCTGTCTTGCGGCAATAAAGCGAGGCGGTGATCGATCGCATGCTCACCTCGACTAGAATGAGTTTGTGCAACAAGACGCCACGGCGCATGTTGGCCAACGTGATTCCAATCATTATGATCAAGGCCCCTATCATGCAGCCCTGAGACCATGCTTCCAGAGTGAGCGTCGCAGGGCTCGAGGGCCAGGCCTGAGGGACTGACATTGTGTTGAAAAGCAGCCAAGCATGAGTGAAAGAGATGTTGGGCAGCAAGCAGATGTTTCTTGTTCCGTTTTCCCCGCCTTTTACAAATCACTTGGTCAACTTTGCCTAGACTCAAGGTGTGGTGGAAAGTTCATCCAAGTCCAGACTAACACGCAGCCCTCAACAACGGTCAGTCCAGCCAGGGCTGGTTTGCATACATACCTATAGGCTATAACGTACTCAAACCAACTTGAGGTCAAGGTATTGCAAGAGCCGGTAGAAACATGTATCCATTTCATGCGGCTTGGGTCCAGGTACTACTATCTACGTCTTTTCTCAGGCTCTTCCCATAGCTGGGTTATTTGGACATGGACAGTCTACCGACATTCCCCTCATGGTCTAGCTCAAGCTAGCGTGTGCTACGCCTTACTCCCTCATTGCTACTTGACCGAATCATATACTTTACCGTAGCTTAGGCTGATGCGGTCGAGGGGGCTAGTGGCAACATGATCTCAACATCCGACGCTTACGATGGCATAGCTGTGATCTATTTCTTACTACGTAGAGATACGACTAGGTAGGTATATCTATTCAATTATCAATAGTTATGCTCATACAAATAATCCCACGACACTATTTACTGTCAGCCTTATTACAAGTTTGAGGTTCGGCGATATCTCTGCGGTAGGATTAGTCTTGATCCTAATTACGCACGATTATAATTATACATGTCTCTTTACCCCTGTCCAAATTTTGAAGTAAGTTGTGGTGGCATAGTTATGTCACATCCAAATTCTAGATACTATAATGGCGACATGTGGTTAAAAGACGCAATGTGAGATGATCACTCAGGACTTGCGGTTACGCCACTAGCACCTTTGACTCCTGCCAAAGAAATTGCTACATTGTATATTATTACTAGTTACTATGCGTCATGGTCCTGCTGACAATGGTGTTTCGCTTGGGCAGCCACTTCGTATGCAGTACTTTGACCCTTGAGCCAGCGTCTGACAGTTATTTCTTATACCATCGCTGCCCCAGCTTTTTTTGGTTACTCGTCATTAGTTCTGACGATACAGACACCGAGCTTAGGACACTTGCTCATAGATACTCACCATCCAGGGAAGAACATATCCAAGGTAACGTATTTCATGTGCCTGAAAACCCGCTCCATAGAATTGGAGAAAATGCCTCGGCCAGGCGATCTTTTGCTTCAGATAAGCTTAACAGATCGTGTAAAGGAACATAGCCACGGCAGCTGACCCAGAGATCTCTTTGCCGGGTTCGTTCTCGTTTTCGCAAGACTGCCCATACGCGTATATATATACATACGCGTATATGTGTATACGCGTATCGCAATACTGTGATGCTTTTTACCTCTTCCAGTAGGATTACCGTACATCCTCTACGTCTTTGTGTTACAGCAGAGACTAGTTTATGTTACGGTAAAGACTAAACCAATCATCTTGACCGTATTAATTAACCAACACTTGTCGATCCTGGGACAGGGTTGTTGGCGATAGACGACCTTCCGAAATTGTCGTATGCCATAGTTGGCCCTCGAATTATATAAACTATGCGTGGCTTCGCTTCCATTCTTGGTGTCGACTGCATCTCCAGCTGGTTTTTCTTAGCGTATCTTCTTCATTTCATTGCAATGTCTGATATTCAGTCCCTCTTCACTCTTGCAGCTGATAGATGGCTGATTCTTGCCACTTCGCTGACCGTCTGTATTGCAGCCGTCCTCTCCCCCAGCATTGTACGTGTAATACGACTGTGGAATATTCCCACTATCTGTGAGGAGATTGGGAGCGTAGAGAAGCGGAGACTGGCATATTTAGGCGGTGCTAAGAAATTGTATACTGCTGGGTATCAAAAGGTAAACACACTCACGGGCCTCAGTCATGCAATGGCATCTAACACTACACCAGTTTAAAGATGGTGTGTTCCGCATAACAACATCTCGAAGTACGTCTCAATATCCTATTGTTTGAAATGCCAGAAAGTAACGCCTCTAGCTTCTCCGATTCTCGTTATATCCCCGAGTTTTCTGCCCGAGCTCAAAAAGCTCCCCGATACTGTCTTGAGCATGGATGCTGCTGTTGACGAGGTTAGTAAAGGCAAGGCTGGAGCTCACCTCCAAAGTGCCTAATGCGTGAATAGACAATTGAAGCCAAATATACAAAAGTCGAGACATCAGTGCCCATTATCGCCCATACTATCAAGGCAGAGCTAACCCCGTCACTGTGTAAGTAGCTATGAAGATGGTACGGAAAGATACGTGCTTACGGTATACAGCTCGCCTGACTCCGACTATTGCAAAGGAAATCAGTCAAGTCCTGGGGCTTTCCATTCCTTCAACCGAGGACTGGGCCGAAGTCAATATTCATCACAGCCTCCTCCGGATCGTTGCTATGGTATCAGGCCGTCTATTTATCGGCCCAGAGTTATGTCGATCCGAACAGTATCTCGACGCGGCTATCAACTATACTTTGGAAGTCACAGGCGCCGGACGTGCCGTACAGACTATGCGACCTTGGCTACGACCCTTTCTCGCCCCAAGCCTCCCTGTGGTAAAGAAGCTGCATCAGCGCATCGCAGAAGCCGAGGCCTTTCTCGAGCCTGTAGTGAGTCAGAGGATTCAGGCAATGGCTGACCCGTCATATGAAAAGCCGGATGATTTCCTGCAGTGGCTCATAGACGGAAAGGACAAGTTTCAGGACAAAAACAGCCAAAACCTCGCCAAGGTCCAACTAGGCCTTACTTTTGCAGCTGTTCACACCACAACGCTGACAGGCACGAACGCGTAGGTACATGGGCTGAAATTTCTGTTTGTTTCTAACGGTTGAACAGCTTCTACGACTTGGCAGCTATGCCAGAACTACGGGAAGAGATACGCCAGGAGGTCCGTGAAGCTCTATCCGAAAGCGGAGGCATCTTTACAAGCAATGCTTTGCAAGCTATGAAGAAGATGGATAGCTTCCTCAAGGAGACTCTTCGGGTTCATCCAGCTTCAATGAGTGAGGCATCTTCTAGAGGGCCACAGGCATTCACTGACACAAACCTCACAGCTTCCTTTCAACGCAAGGTTTTGAAGCCATTCACTCTGTCCAACGGTCAGGCTATCCCCACAGGCGTTATAATAGAGATACCGGCCGTTGGAGTCAACGCGGACTCTGACGTGTTCCCGGATGCCGACAAGTTCGATCCCTTGAGGTTCTATAGAATCCGCACGCAAGCCAAGGAAGATGGATCGGCTGAGAAGGCGGCGAACAACCAGTTTGTCAGCGTGAACCAGGATTCCTTGACCTTTGGGTACGGCCGCCATGCATGCCCTGGCCGTTTCTTTGCGGCAAACGAGATCAAGATGATTCTGGCCCAGGCTCTGCTGCGCTATGATTTTACGCTGGTAGGCCCGGCAACTGGACGATATCCCAACATGGAGTTTGCCAACATGGTAGGTTGCCGACTGCAGATGATTCCCATGCACAAGTTCTAATTCTGAGGCTACAGTCTATACCAGATCCGTCTCGTAAACTTCTCTTCAAGGCACTCGAGCTCTGAGTCGTTGTGGAACGCGTCGTCGGTTCGGTTTGCATGAGGACATGACGAGATTTGTTTGAACGCTAGTTAATAAACGTCCCTGTTTTCTCCGTCTTTGCTTTTTCGGCTCAAGTCGGCTCGAATCCCTGTCATATCAACGTTAGTAATCCGAGTTCAGCTCCAAGGCTGCGCCGTACTCTTCGAAGTGAACTGCTGCCTAGACCAAGACCTTGAACCTCGAACTCGTCACCTGCTCGGAATCTATACTCTGCCGCCTCCTCCCTCATCACTCTCCAGGATACCAGAGGCTTGACCGTGACCATGGGCCGCCAACCTTCCAGCAGCCACTATCGGGACGATCCAGACGCCTTGTCCCTCCATACAACAACCGGTGATGCATTCACTGATAGCGTGGCCGACGATGTGCTTGATATGGGAAGCCCACCCCCAGCTTACGACGATGCTGCTGCTGCGGAGAGCAGTGTCTTTGCAGTCGGAGCGCACGTTGAGGCGAGAAATCTTGCTCACCGAGAGGAAGGGAACTACTTCACCGGCACCACCGCACCCGAAAGCCACATCACTTCCACCTCAAGACGCATTGGTAACAAACGTACTCGTATCGCCAACGAGGTCAATCGTCTGCAAGACCAACGCTCCGACGCCGATCCTGGCTTTCTAGAGGATTGGATCAGACTGATGGCCCAGCTCCCTCCATCTCCATATATCCACATCGTGGGCACTCACAAAGAGACGAAGCGCGACAAAGACGGAAAAAGTACTCGCGAGGAGGTGACCGACTTCCGGATCATGGTCAGCTTGCAGAACTATCTGTGGCCTGGCTTTAATCCCAATGGCCCAAACGAGATGAGCCTTACTACTGCTGAGAGCGGAGAGAAGACATATCGAGGCACTGTCTTTAAGAAACGTGCACCTGGCGCTAAAGGAGATATTGAGGTTGGCCACTCGAAGCCTGATCTAAGGGAGTGGTGTCATCGTTATTGCGCAAAGGCGAAGGCAACCAGAGTGTAAGAGCAATGCACATATCCACGCATCTTTGCTGATATCCGTCACAGATTCCGTCTCAGCCGTACTGTTACTGGCATGGATGAAGAACTCTTGCGCTCTCGTCTTGCTGGCCTGATCAGGAGCGCCAACTACAAAGGCAAAATCGCCATTGAATTCCCCGTGGCTGATCGGGCAGTTGATATCTACTCCTCTAGCCGACTCAACACCTGGCGGCTCACTACCTGGATTCAGTGGCTCTTCTACCTCACGTTTCTATGGATTTTCTCTTGGCCTTTGCTGTTCTTTACCACCAAGCGGTACGACGTTGTCCGCGCCGAGTGGCCTTTCTCTCAGGTCGATGCACAGGGACGGAAGAGATACACCACAGTCAGCGAAGAACAGTGGATCAACAGGTATGGAGCTGCAGTTAAACAGCTGTGCTTGGATCGATACGAAGGCTTGGCTGGCGATAGTCTTCTGAATCAGGTACTGGAGAGGACTGAGACACATGAGAACGGCAACACTTCTGTTCATGGTAGGGCCCTCGTCGGTGCTGCCTCGGCCGTTTTACAAGGCGATGGTTTCAATGCTGTGAGCAGTGTGAGCAGTGTGAGCAGTGTGATGCGGTTCATGGGCGGATCAAACGACCAAGTTGGATGGGGGTTCGACACATGAGGATCGAGTGGAGGGTTGCTATAGACAGACACCCATCGGTTGAGGTTTCATGACTGTCGCATATTACTCAAGGATGCCCTAAATCTCAGCGTGCGTCTTGGAAAGCAGAGCTCTTTTTCTAGCCTCAACATCCACGATGATCTAATACGTATAACGAAAGAACTTGTTCTCCTTGTCAGTCATGGTTGACCAGACCTCGGGTGACATGTAAGAGTCCTCCATCTGCTTGGTACGGTCATCACGTCTCTTGTTCGCCCAGACATAGTACATAAACAACGCGAACGTGGTCAGGGCGCAACCAGCCTGTGTACCCATGACAGCGAGTTTGGCAGGCCGGAAATCAGGTGCATCTTTGGCCTGAAAGGTTTGAGGGCCGATAATGTTACCAAGTGAGAACGATCCACTAACAATGGCGGCAGCAAAGGCTCGTTTAGTCGCTCCTCCAAAGTTTGCGGCTGTCCACTAGATGCAGGTCAGAAAGAAAGAAGCGCGAGCTGCATTGTTGGCTTACGTTGTAGAAGATGGCCAAGGGAGCAACCACAGCATTGACAAGATAGATACCAGCGAGACAGCCAGCTTTGTTTGTCGCCGGAAGGAATGACATCAAAGCACCACCGATAATTCTGAGCAAGTGTGAGTAGACTGCAGGCATATTGGCAAGCCAGACATACGCAGGAATAATGCAGGCAATGATCCATGCCCAACGATGTGACTGATGGCGAATACCAAAGCCGACGGCCAATGTGAAAAAGATGCTTACGACACCTGAAGGCATATTCATAAGTGCAGCTCTCTTAGGGTCATAGCCTAGGTTGCGGATCAGAGTCGCAGAGTAGGTAGTCACTACACCAGAAGAGACCGACAGCTTGCCGAACTGTTAGAGAGACTACCAGGGAGACGGGACAGGCAGGGACTTGCAAGAACAACAGAGAGAAGCATGAGATACAGCTGCGGGTCGCACAGAGCCTCCAGGATCTCTCTGGGGCGAAACTTGCGGCTCTCGATACCAGTCTGGTTAACACTGACATGCTTCAGCAGTGCAACTTTTTCACTGTTGGACAGCCACTTGGCCTTCATCGGGGTATCTGGGAGGAAGAAAAAGGTAGCCAATCCGATAACCACGGTAACGACACCGAGCGTGATGAACATGATGCGCCAGCCAGCAAGAGATGCGCCAGGGCCGATATGCTGGAAGCCGAACGAGACGAGTCCACCAATAATCTGACCTAGGCCCAAGCCAAGATACCAGAATGAGAATCGAGGAGCTTGTTCAGACTTGGTATACCATTGGCTCGATATCAGCATCAGAGATGGGCCGATAGTTGCTTCAAAGATGCCCAAGAAGACGCGAGAGACGAGAATGGTCTGGTAGTTGTGGGCAGCGGCTCCAGATGCGGTGGCGATGCCCCAGCAGACGACGTTGGCCCCAAGCCACTTGCCAGCAGGGACCATCTGGAGGAAGAAGACTGGTAAACGACGTTAATGGCGATGGCGGAGCAGCGCGGAGAGAGAAGAACTTGCTGTTAGGGATCTCGAAGCAGAGGAGGCCAACAAAGAGGAAAGTAGCAGTATTGGAAAAGTCATTCCCTTGGAGATTGAGATCTTGGTTGAGGCCCATCACAGCAGAATACTACAGTGGTCATGTCAGCTGGAACACGGGCACGGAGACGATGCTGTACTTGCGTTGAGAATGACCTTGTCCAGGAATTGCATCGTATAGCAGCAGAACATCAACGGGACGATATGCCAATCAATCTTGCGCCTCATCTTGTCGATATCGACCGCTTCAGAAGCCTCAACCGCCTCGCGGTTCTGGTCAAGGAACTTCCATGCAGCGTCGACATGGCCGGGGCTGCTGGTGCCCATCTCTGGCGAAAGAGTGGCATCAGCCTCTTTGCCAGGAGTGCTCGGCTGATACATATTAGTTGAGGTCATTGAACTCGTCAAAGCTTTCGATGGGGTAAAGGTCGAACCGGGATAGAACAAAGAAAAATGCAAAGACAAAGGCACTCGACTAACGGGAGAAGAAGAGATAAAAAGAGCTCTGCCAAGAACCGAGACAGTGACCATGGAACTCAACCACGGAACTGAAAAAAAGGTGACAGAATACCCCTGGTTAGTCGACGAGGGTGGTGGTATGTTGCTGTTGGTCCGCAATATTCGATATCCATGTATGTCTGGTGATTGGTGATCAACTCCCTGCAACAGCAAGGATACGTCTCAGACTTTGATGCCATGATCCGAGGCTTTTCTTGTGTTGGTTCAACGCAAACTGCAATCCTTTGGTCATGTGTGCTCTACCTTGCCAAGTCGTTTCAAAGCAGTTGGCGCCCGGGGATTGTCGATTAATTAGAAGGATCAGAAGGGCCTGGTCAAGATACAGATTCTCGTCACTTGCAAGGAATCGACTCATAAACTTTGGGTTCGAGCTAATGCCGGTTGCGCGTAGACGTGAGCGGTAGATTATGTGTGTTGGTATGAAAGAAGCATCCCCCTTTATTTCCCGCCTCAGGATTGTCTTGGACTAACAATCTTCTTTTCTCTCTTAAATCCTTCTTCTCCATCGTTATCTTAACCGATCAAGATGGGCTGGGTACTCAACGCAAGTCCTGAAGTCGATGGCTCATCCGAATATCCCAAGATCATAACCATCACTGTCGTTTTATCGGTGATCGCATTCGCATTCGTGGGATCGCGTCTGTACATTCGCTCGAAAGGCCATGGAATGGCTGGTGATGACTGGATGTCCGCCTTGTCCATGTTATTTGCCTTGGTCTATTCCGCAATATGCATAGCTCGTGGGACACGCTCCATATCAGCCCAACCTCCCGTGTATCTGACTATAACTTAGAAACTCGATATGGCCTGGGTCTCCCAATATCCGACAGACCAGAAGAGAATCTTTTACATTACACTCGTATCAACTTTGCAGGAAGGCCAGTATATCAGCTAGGGATTAGCTTTTTCAAGATTGCCCTGCTGATCAGCTACTTGCGGCTTTTGCGTGGCACTGATTGCAACATCTACCGATCTGTCATCTGGATGGTGATGGCTCTAGTTTTCTTGTCACATCTGGGGTGCACCCTCGCTCTTATTTTTGCTTGTAAGCCGGTAAGTTAACTTGGACTCGCTCACTCCTTGAAGCTCATCATGGCCCAGGTCGACAAGTCGTGGAACCCACTGAAAGACGGAACTTGTCTCGCTGCAGGTCCATCCTTCACTGGATATGCAGTTGTCACTATCGTCTCGGACGTTTTGGTCGCAGTTTTGCCAATTCCTGTTCTGGTATCGCTTGAGATCAAACTGGCCAAGAAACTTGGCCTTGTTGCTATCTTTGCTCTGGGAATTTTCACAACGGTTTGTTCCATTCAACGATATCGTCAGATTCACCAAGTACAAGACCCCAAGGATGGCAATTCCACGATGCTGGTGCTTTGGGGGACCATTGAGTTCAACGTCGGAGTAAGCGACATGACCGCCATCTACTAGGCAGCGCTGATTTCCTCAAGAACATAGTGTCGTCTCTTCCATTCCTAGCCCCCATTTTCCTCAAAAGGGCGAGGCTATACCGGTCGAAGCCATCCGAAGACTACAACAATACGCCGAGCCGCAGCAGAGGTTTGAAGAACAATGGTTATAAGCTCAAGGATATGAACCAGCACGGCAAAGGGGGTACCCGTGTATTTACGTCCGCCACAAAAGACTCTCCTAGCGGCAGTCAAGAGAATATTCTGGCGTCTAAAGGCATCCTCAAGTCAGTCACATACACGGTTCAAGTAGACGATATGGTCAAGTCAGAGAGCGGAGAGAGCGCGGAATTGGGATACAACAGGGCTTGATGCAACATAGTCTTCTTCTCGCTAAAAGTTTGAACCACCCACACTGTAACCCTGAGTGAGTATGATAGATAACCTTGGAGGCGGATCTGTCACACTAGAATCATGTCTCTTTTCTCGTATACCATTGTGAGCCCCGGTACAAAGCTCGTGGACGAGGGACAAGGGTCGGGTAGAGCGCCTCGACGATCGCCACCCTTGCTCCGGGACCTCCCCGAACCTGTCAGGGCATGCATGATACAGGCTAGCTCGCTTACAGTCGGAACTGTTGGGCACTTGGGCAATACAGAAAAGTTACTCGATGCTTCTCTTCCCCGCCGGAACATGGACAGAACTGTTGGCTGCGATAATGTTGCAGCAAGTAGATGAGAGACATCAGCCCCTGCAAAGGGTTCAAGGGAGCCAATCTTACGACTTCTGTGGGCCGTCAGAGAATTGCCGAGTAGTAAAATGTCTCATTCTCGAAGCCGCTGTCGATCAACCTGCCACATAGAGCTCTGCCAACGGAGCCACAGAGCTTGTTACCACCATGACTCTCTCACAGACCAAGCCGATTCTGATCATTGGTGCTGGCATCAGTGGCCTTTTGCTTGCCCAAAACCTAGCTCAGCATGGCATCTCAGCCCGTGTATTTGAGCGTGACATGGACCTCGAAACTCGTGGCCTTGGTTGGGGACTCACTCTGCACTGGTCATTGCCCGCATTGAAGTCACTCCTGCCTGAGCACTTGGTCCAGCGACTACCAGAGGCCTATGTTGATCGATTGGCTGTCGAGGGGAGGCTATCGTCGACATTTCCTTTCTTTGACTTGAGCACGGGGGAGCTAAAGGCGTCAACACCAAGAGCGCCAGAGGCCGACCGTATCAGGGTAACACGAAAGGGTCTGAGGGACATTTTAGCCACTGGTATACACATTGAGGTGCACACTACATATCCATACCGCTTACAATTATTAACTCTGTGTGTACTTTAGTGGGACAAGGCTCTCTCTGGAGTTTGCTCAACCTCTGACTCGGTCACAGCCACCTTTGAAGATGGAAGTTCTGCGACTGGGTGTCTGCTCATAGCCTGTGATGGTGCCGGCTCTCGAGTTCGCCGAGCACTGTTTCCTGACTGGCAGTTGTACCAGATTCCTGTGCGAATGCTGGGCGTTAAGCTTGCGCTGTCTTGTCAACAGATCAAGCCAATTCGAGACCTAGACCCTTTCTTCTTACAAGGCACACACTCAAAGAACGACACATTCGTATACGTGAGCCGTAAGTAGAATACGCCATAGCCACGTTGAACATTGCTCATCACAAGATAGTGCTTGACTCGCCCGGAAACCACAAGGACAGCCCTCATCCATATGTCTGTCAAATGTGCGTGTCTTGGCCATACCGCGAGGGCTTCTTCAACAGCATCTCTCCGATCGAACTCCCCGCGACGGACGAGGAGAGGCACAGCCTGGTG
The DNA here is from genome assembly GCA_013266265.1 of Fusarium sp. NRRL 66182. Classification (NCBI taxonomy): domain Eukaryota; kingdom Fungi; phylum Ascomycota; class Sordariomycetes; order Hypocreales; family Nectriaceae; genus Fusarium; species Fusarium sp. NRRL 66182. Next base: position 51,365 of record JABFAK010000156.1, read on the forward strand.
CGGGGCTTCGCTGAGTCCTGGGCTGAACCATTTCGCTCCCTTGCCATGGGCATCCCCGCCAGCGCTGAGTGGAAAGGCCTCAAGATACAAGATCTTCCTCCATCGAGACATCTACGCACAACAGGCCGGGCGGTGCTCATGGGAGACGCTTTCCATGCTACAGCCATGTGTAAGTCTGCTCAACCTATCGTCCTGTTCTGAATACTAATCGAGCAGACCGAGGAGAGGGTGCAAATCATGCGATTCTCGACGTTCAAGACCTCGTAGACCGGATTGTGCCTATTCTCGAGGCAGATGGCGATTTCTCAACATTGAGATCAGCGTTGGACGAGTATGAGCATGCCGTGGCTTCACGGGCACGACCTGGTGTGTTGGCCTCTAGGCAAGCTTGTCTGGATGCGCATGACTGGAAGAGCATTACGAGCAAGAGCCCATTGTTAACAAGACGCACCCCATTCGTTGCGTTTGATGAGAGTGCGCTGTCAAATCCACATGATTATGTCTAGCCATTCGGTATCCTCATGGGTTTAAGAAAAAAACACGTCTCTCAAGACCCAATACTGGATGGAAACGGACAGGATGGATGTTCTTGAACCTTGAGCCTGTTGTTTTGCATGGCACTATTACGTTACAATTGGCATGGACTCTTACCTCTGACGCCAGTTTGATATTGAGAATTCGAAAGCGAGCAAGTAATTCCTCTGGCATTCACAATTCGTTTGGTGTCAACACGCCAATTGTATTTTGTAGGTTGCCGCTGTGATGAAAAGCGGTTGGCCCAACGATCAAGACTTGATTGATGTTGGATACGTTATGAGCTACGGTTAAAAGAAGTTGGATTGAGTGCGAGAGTCCAGCGACTATCAACAAAGCGCACCATCACTGTAGACATGTCCACGGCAACAGACAGGCCTTTTGCTGGCCCTCCACCACTGGCTGCCAGGTCAAACGCCGACCAGAACGTCGCGTTGTCCAAGGCTGCCTTCGGCTGCATGACAGAATGTGGCACTTGAGCAACAGACGACCATGCGATGCTCCTACGCCGGAGGTGCAAGAGACAAGTTGTTGCAAAATAGCAAGTGATATTGCGGCGTCGGCGGAGATGGCGGCTCGGGGAATGAACGCGTAGCCTTTGTGGGGCGTCCTGGCTTCAAGAGGTATTATAACGACGGGACCTCTACCCGCTTCGGTGCGGTATCGCGCTCGAAAAGAAGAGATCGATGGTGAAGGGAGTCAGGGAGGTTGCTGTGCGGAGGTCAAGACGCCTCGGCGAGGGCCCTCTTCTGAATAGTTGCAGCCCATGGAAGTAGACGATAGTGCAGTCCAATGCAGTCTCGCTTCCGAGTCATGTTATGTTATAGATGTCGGGCTTATAGATGTCGGGCTTGTAGATGTCGGGCTTATAGATGTCGGGCTTATAGATGTCGGGATTATAGATGTCGGGCTTATAGATGCCGGGCTTATAAATGTCGGGCAAAGATGTGACGGCTTTCAAGTCGAGCAAGTATAGCCCGGATTCGCGTCACAGTTCGCTCGAGGATAATGACTGTCGGCGTGTCAGCAGTGGACGGTTGATAGGCTCGAGAAACGCGACGGCCGACGCCGATCGTGAGCAAGAGACTATGGGCCATGGACTATGGCATCACGTCAAAGGCAGAGGATTACAATGAAGTAGTCTACAGGCCAGAGTCTAGGCCTGCTGGCTAAGGAAACAATCTTGGACCTGGGGCCGAAATTACTAAGCTCTCACTCCTGACTGGTTGGGTTCTAGCGCCATGGTTTCAGGGTAACTCGGGTCAAAAGGACTATTGCTTGGACAATCTAGAGAGAGGAGTCAGCTACTTGCTGCCAGCTTGTGGGCGTTGCAAGACGAAGCGTGGTTTGGTTGTCTCTCTACCTTGGCTCGTCTACCGAAGCATATTCCATTACAGCTGCTCGTTAGTCCTCCAGCAGTGCTGTTTGAGCATTCTTGCAGCAGCTTCGCGCCGTGCTCCCCGTGCTCAGGCTTCATGGATGACCCTTGCCGACAATTCTTCAGCTGGTCTGATGTATTGAAGCTTCCCCTGTATCGAGCTGTACGAGTGTTTGTCTAGTCTAGACCGTGGCTGAAGAGTCTTCCTCGGAAGCATGAAATCACTCAACCCTGGGGTTCCGAGGATCGTGAGCCAATCACAGAGTAATGATTAGACTGGGCCTTTGTCGTTCCAGGCTTACAGTCCCAGCTTGTATGTTTACAGTATAGTGTTGGCTTTGGTGTAGTATGAGGGGGCAACGAATCAACATATGATATGCTTGAAACGCGGGGAAAACTAAGTTTTGTTGATGGGATGCACCGATGCAGTTGGTATTTAAGAGCCGATATCAGATGCCGCGCTCTCTTCCAGGACGCCAGCCCTTGCTGTATTACCTGTTGAGGCCTCCGAGGAAGTGAAATTCCTTGTCCTGTACCCCAGATATCGAGCATACTTTGTGGATTACCCCAGATCTACTACCCGAGACTCCATAGGAGCCACGCAGCAAAGATCCGATACCTCCGGCTTTGGCGTAGTGCACGGGATTGTTTGTCAAGATCCTGCTTCGGCCTCCTCCTGAAGCATATAAAGGACCCAACGCCATCCAAGGGCTCCTTGTCCCCCCCCTTGATATCATCTCGCTTCTGCATGGTTCAGACTCGTCCAAGATGAACCAAAGTCCCCCAAATGAGAAGCTCCAGCATGGAGCAGATACTGCTTCCAATTTGACAGAGACGGGCGGGGCGACTGTCGAAAGGTGCGTGTGTGTTCAAGTGAGTTATTCGTGACCACATGGCCATCCTGACAGTCCAACAGCATAGAGAACGCACAAATCTACATCGACCCAAAAGCAGAGGCGAGGCTGCGCCGAAAGATTGACTGGATGATTGTTCCAACCGTCTGCCTGCTCTATCTCTTTTGCTTCATCGACCGAGCAAACATCGGTAGGCTCCCCCCGTGGCATCTCGCTCGTGTGTCGTCCGTCGAGTTGACGTTGGGCAAGGAAACGCTCGTCTTGCTGGGCTCGAAGAGGATCTAGGAATGACGGGAAACGATTACAACCTCGTGCTTTCGACATTCTACGTCAGCTATATTCTGTTCGAGATTCCGGCCAATCTGCTCTGCAAATACGTTGGCCCGGGCTGGTTCATCCCTGCTACATCCCTCGGCTTCGGGCTCAGCTCCATCTTTACTGCTTTTGTCACTGATGTTGCTCAAATTTGCGGTGTGCGATTCGTTCTGGGCATTTTCGAAGCTGGTATGCTGCCAGGCATTGCATACTACATGTCGCGATGGTACCGACGCTCAGAGCTTACATTCCGCCTCTCCCTCTATATTGTCATGGCACCTCTTGCGGGAGCTTTCGGCGGTCTTCTTGTGTCGGCAATCTTGACTCTGGAGACTTTTGGAAGGTTTCGTGATTGGCAAATGATCTTTGGTGAGTCCTCATAGTCGCCCTCTGGATGACCCTGGGTTGCTGACTTGATGATGCTGCAGCTATAGAGGGTATCATTACAGTTGGCTTGGCTTTGATCTCGTTTGGTAAACCATTGTCCTCTCGCTGCTCTGCACTGACTTGTTGAGCTGACCACTGCTCTCAGCTACCCTCACAGATCGCCCAGAGACGGCCATGTGGCTCACCGACCAAGAGAAGAAGCTTGCCGTAGATCGCATCAAGGCTGAGCGCCTTGCTACCACCGAGGTCCTGGACAAGATTGACATGGCCAAGATTCTTGCCGGCATCCGCAGCCCGCTCACTCTGTCCACTTCAGTCATCTTCTTGCTCGACAATATCACGGTTCAGGGCCTGGCCTTCTTCCTCCCAACCATCGTCAGAACTATCTACCCAGAGCGATCAACCATCTCGCAGCAGCTGTTTACAGTTCCGCCATATGTCGTCGGGGCTTTCTTTACCGTTCTCTTGCCCGGGATCAGCTACAAAGTTGATCGCCGGCAAATCTTGATCATTCTATGCGCTCCCCTGGTCATGGTTGGATACGCCATCTTCTTGGGAACCACCAATGCCCAGGCACGATATGGCGCAACGTTTCTCGTTGCCAGCTCGGCATTCGCATTGGGGCCACTTACAAATTCGCAAATCAGCGCCAACGTGCTCAGCGATACAGCTAGGAGCAGTGCCATCGGAACGAATGGTATGTTCAAATCAGTCGCAGGTACAGGATCTGGCGTGCTAATCTCCCAAACACAGTCATGTTTGGCAACATCGGAGGCTTGGTCTCGACATGGTCCTTCGTGAGGAGCGATGCTCCCAACTATCCCATCGGTAACGGGCTAAACCTGGCCACATCGAGTAGCATTCTGGTTCTTGGCGCTTTTACCCTCTGGTGGATCAAGAGAGACAATCGAAAGCGTGACAGCCGCTCTGTTGAAGCTGAACTAGCTGGCTTGTCTCTCCAGGAGATCCAGGACCTAGACTGGAAGCACCCGGGCTTTAGATGGCTCCCGTAAGTGGGGGAGACTTGAGCCATCTCCGAGCTTCCAACGGACACGATGCAGACTGTGGTCTCGTGTATGCGTGCACACTCTGTATGTAGTTCTATAGGTTCCCTCTACGGGACGCTAGGTCACATACATACTGTACCCAGCCTTGACGATTCGCCTCTGCCACTGGCATTCACATCGAATAGACTCTCTTCGTTCCACAGTACAATATGTCATACGTAACGGCAGTAGATGCTCCATTCGCTTAAAAAGGTCTCGCACCAGTACAACCCAACTTTTCCGCTACACACCAATGTGACAGACGTGGGGAACCCTGGGAACTTTACTGGCTTTGGACGCTTTTCCGTCAAGAACCATGTCGATCCGTATTAGAGCGCCAATGGCGAGTTGATAACTCTATCCTCGTTATGCGTTTCCTTGATTAAGCTTGTTGATCCCCCCGCATCCTGCTACCCCGTGGGGGAGGGAGTCTTGCCAGCCGAGGCCCGTCGAGATAAAACCTGATGAGTCCGCACTTCGTCATTACTTGGTAGTTGCAGTTGCAAACACCACTGGTTGTCTGTTGATGCAGCAGAACGCAACTCAATCTGCCATGGCCACGCATGCTCCCCAGAATGCAGACGTCTCTCCTGGCGAAAAGACGACACACGATGGAGCCGTCCATAATGACCACATCGAACGCGTTGAAACGGGCACCAACAATGACGCTGTCTTCTCCAAGTTCCCAAAAATGGACAAGGTGGATGAGTTTGGAGCCCATGCTAAAACAGACCCTCGAGAGATAGCACTTGTCAAGAAGCTGGACCGATATATCATTGTGAGCATTAGCACTTGAAGACGAATATCTTGATCTCGCTGACGCCTCTACTCTAGCCTATGCTCTGGTTCATGTACCTGTTCAATTACCTAGATCGCAACGCTCTCATCAATGCAAGACTCAACAACCTTGAGGAAGACCTTGGCCTGGAGGGAACACAATACAACACATGCGTCTCCATCTTGTTTGTCGGATACATGTACGTCTCTGCGCACCAAGGATTTGCATTGACCAACAGCTAACTTGGCTCGCGCTGATCAGCACCGGACAAGTCCCTAGCAACATGCTCCTCAACAGAGTCAGGCCTTCTTGGTATATGGCAGGGTTTTGTCTGGCATGGTCTATTGTCAGTCTCTTGACCTTTTTGGCAAACGACTATAGCAGCATGGTTGCACTTCGTTTCGTACTTGGGGTCACCGAAGCGCCTGTGAGTGATTCTGTCCCTTGTTCGATGGGAGAGTCTAACATGTCGCGTCCCTAGTTCTATCCCGGAGCGATCTACATCATCAGCATGTTCTATACACGAAAGGAGATGGCTGTTAGACTAGCCATCTTCTATACAGGCAACATGTTTGCCAGCTCGTTCTCGGGCCTCATCGCAGCAGGCATCTTTGCGGGCCTTGACCAGACCCATGGCTTGGCAGGTTGGCAGTGGTATGTATCAACTAAACTGCTACGCTCCATCTTGACTAAGTTTTCCATCAACAGGCTTTTCATCATTCAAGGCGCCCTCTCGATTGTCACCGCCATATTGGCCTTTATCTTTCTACCAGACCACCCGCTGACCACTCGATGGCTGTCAGAGGAGCAGAGGCAGCTAGCACACAACCGTATCTTCACCGACACAACAGATGTACGAGAGAAAACCAGCGTTTGGACCGGCCTCCGCGAAGCTGCCACCGACTGGCGAACGTGGGCAATGTGTCTCATGTACAACCTGCATCTGTCTTCAGTCAGCTTCCAGAACTTCCTCCCAACCGTCATGGGAACCCTTGGATATAGCAGAACCATCACCCTGGTCCTGACATGCCCACCATACCTTCTCGCCGCCTCGGTTGGAATCTTGATCGCCTGGACGTCGGGTCGCTGGAACGAACGTACTTGGCATATCACCATCTGCAAATGCATCGTTATGGTTGGCTTCATTATCCCAGCCGCTACTTTTAACCTTGGCGCCCGGATGTTTAGCATCTTCCTGTTTGTGGGTTTTAGTTTTGGTATCAACAACCTCCTGCTCGCCTGGATAAGTGCTACGGTGGGACAGACAAACGAGAAGAAGTCGGTGTCACTCGCCATCTGCAACACGTTTGGGAACCTGGCCAGCGTTTATACGCCCTACTTGTGGCCTGCGTCTGATGAGCCTCGGTATTTGCCCGCATGGATTGCAAGCATCGCCTTTTCGATCGGAGTGGTTGTTATTGCCTGGGGTCTCAAGATCCATCTGCAGCGACAAAACAAGAAGACGAGGAGAGACCATCCAGAAGTGACCAATTTCTATGTCTATTGATTATATGCAATCGGCTTGATGCAGTTGGTCTGTACTGTATTGGTTATATACGTGTATAAGATGGTGCGACCTTTGCATGGCAGGATGCTTTTCTGATGCGTTTTATCTTGATTGAATTTTCGAGCAGATCAGGAGACAAGCATCCCACTTGGTTTCAGTAGTGGTCTCCCCAACTCTTATTTCACAAGTGACTCCGGTTATCCTCAATGGTTGTTGAGAGTTCCTAGCAGTAGCAGTAGAAACAGGGTTTTGTCGGAATGTTCAACGTGCCATTGTCCTCTATAACCGACACGATACCCAGCCATGGTCCTAAAGGGATCGAATTTACGCTGATGTCAGATGTCAGCTTACACAAGTAACAGCCAAGGGTAAGACGTTGTTGGCAGGCCCCCTTGCAGTGATACTGACCAAGATATCGAGCAACAACATGACGCTTCGACGTTAAAGAGAAGTGCGGCCAGAGGCAGATATGTCTGTAGCATCCCCAATCACTCCAAACGGATCTGAAAACACGTAGCGTAGCTACTCACAATACACCTACTCCATGCATGCAGATGACAGCAAAATGCAACGCTTTGATTCTATCTATCTAGTGACTCTATACTTCTATAGTTCTATACCATGTACTGAATAGTCCTCCTCCGTCGCCTCTTCTCCTCCTCTCTTTCTCTCTCTGAGTCCTCTTCCGAGTAATGAGTAGCGGAAAATGTGGCAAATTCATTCCTGGCGTGAACAGCCGGTGGTATGTCGTGAAGCCCTGTGAGCACAGAATTCTCCCCCTCTGGTCGACTGAATCGATTAAAGGCAATAAATGTATCCTCGTCACCAGGTATGGCGTTGGCCGGAGTAGTCGAGGTGAAGGACTTGCGTCGAATTGAAACAGCGTCGTCTTGAATCGGCTCGATACCCCGACACTGATAAATAAAGTTGAGAACGGGAATGGAAAGACCATGGACGACAATTGAGAAGAAGACAAGCCAGTAGATTACAGGTCCGAGGGCGTTGAGAAGGTTGGTCTCTTCTTCATCAGCCTCCTCTGGATGAGGGAAGAGATGGCGGATGTGTTCGAGATAAAAGACGGCTCCAACACCGATGGGACCAAAGTATCCCATAAATAATGCCTCTTTGTAGTCTTTGACCACTGCAGGCATAAGCTTATAAAGCGCAAGAATAGCCGGGATACGTCGGAAAAGCAAAACCATGAAGCCAAGAGCAACAAGTCGGGGATAAGTCACGCCAGTGCCATCAGGATCGTTGAACTGATCCCAAGGAAGAGCTGTTCCGATAAACATGAAGCCTCCAAAGTTGAGGAGCACATCGAGGCAATGATTGACTTCATCGTGTCGGCGGTTCGTCTCGGCGAGGAACTCTCCATCCCAATTCAAGGCGTTGCCGGCGACTGTGCACGCGATAAGATCATTCGTACCAAGCGCACCGCATGTTCCGATGAGGAAGAGTCCCAAAGCGGCTGGGAAGAGCAAGTAATTCTGCTCGTCGATCCAGCCCCTAACAGGCAGTCAGCTATTCTACCCCTTTCCTGCTTTCAACAGTAGACTCACCTTCGGAGCGCGAATCTGATAGCTCTGCATGAAGCATAGCCAACGACAGCCCCGTAAACGATACCCAAGACGACATAGTAGAGCCATGTCTCAACAACCCAGTTCTTCATAGCCTCGCCTACGCCTCCTCCCAGGCGACCAACGTCGCCAGCTCGAGCAAAAAGCATGGGGTGCGCAACCCCGGCGCTTCCACTGTGGTTGTCCCCTGTACCGAACGCATGGCGCATCAGGTACGTTGCGAGCATGAGGAACGGGAAGCCAAATCCATCGTTGGCTCCAGCCTCGGAAGAGATAATTTCTCGCAGATGTCGGGGAACAAACTTATCAGCAAATGGTCCCTTGGCTACAGCTTGTGACAGGACAGGGTCAGTGCAAGTCACGCACGAAGCAAGCGCCATAGCCGCGAGCAAGCTGAGTTTGGGAATAGTGGCCAGAATGCAACCCGTAGTGCAGAGCCACATTATGGTCATGACAGGGATGAGAAACATGCCCAACTCCTTCCAACGGGTAACGTTGTACTTGGCCGGCAGCTGATAACCAGCAATGACAAGTTGCACGCCAATGACAACTCTCATGAGGCCCTAGAAACGCCAGTTAGCCACCAGGAGTCCCACTACACATCCGTGGACTGGTCGAAGTCGTACCAGAGCAATATCCTCTGTCTGTCCTTCCACTGCGGCACCCCATCTCTCACTGTCCAAGAATCTGGCGGCTATCGGGCCAAGGACGATACCCATGACCATGGCGGGTACTGATTGGCAACATGGTTAATACAGCTTTGCAAAACAGTGTCTGAAAATAACTTACGTGCTTCGCCAAGGTACCATGCTTGCTTGATTTTTACGGATATCACTGCGTAAAGGACCATGAAACCCCCTTTGACTGAGTGTCAGTACGCCAAGATGCCAAGGGCTGGGCACAGCACCACCAAAGGAATGCCCAGAAAGGAGTCACACCGACCTAACACTCCCAACACAATGTTGAGCTCGCTCAAGTTGAGGACGGGCATTGTGGCAGTTTGGATGTCAGGATTGATACAATATTTGAGAATCAGGTCACCTGAGACAGTTCAAAGTCGGACCAGTATATAATCTTCTGTTTCGCTAGGGCGAGCGGTGCAACTTGTCGATTCGTAGCTAGTCGTAACGCTCGTAAGCTTGAAGCCATCAAGGGTAAAATGATGAGTAGATGGAGGACGGGGTGCTGTAGGCTCGCTGCAAGAAACAAGTTGGAACTTGCCGCCGACAAGAATCCTCAGGACGGTCAACGAGCCCTTTTTGAGTCCTTCAGCTCGGTGCAGCAAAGCCGTGAACAAAGTAAAGCATGAAAAGAGCTACCAGACAAAGAAAGATGCAGTGCAATGTGGCTATTCGGAGAGTTGGAAAGTTGTAGAGTGTGAGGTTAAGAATGCAGCATGTGAATTGGTAAAGGTTCTGCAACGTCACTTCACGCCATGCTATGTGGAAACCTTGGGTGGCTAAAGCTTTTTGTACAACACGATAGAGAATAAGGGTAATACAATGTCCAATTTAAGCGGCCGTCGTAAAATCCCTCAGAGGTAATGGGGGAAGGGGATCAGGGATGATTTCTAACAAGAAAGCCAAGGCTAGGTAACATGTTGACGGCAGACCACAGGGACTAGGGAGATGAAGAGAGACACTACTAAAACAGAAGATCGGCGCGGATGATTCCGTAGGCCGTGGCTTTGACATGGACACAAAACAGGAACTGTAGAGGGGAGCCCAAGTCTGCGCCTGTAGCTCGCAGGTGAGCCAAGACAATAAACATACGCTCCACCTGGGGAATTCCCCTACCAGTCAGCCTCGTTGAGTCGTGGAGGAACACTTACTTGCACGCCACTAGCGATCAATGTGAAATTACTTGATCACAGAGTTGATCAAGAGGGTAGTCTATCCTGCTGGTGACAATATTCTTTTCCGTGTCTCCTGTTTTCGTTTCCGTTCGTCCTTCCCTTGCTCCAAGCACCTGATAACTTGCTTCATCGTCACCAGTGGCCAGGTACTGCTTCTTGGATGTATCAGGTTATCAACAGATCTTCAAATCCCCGGCCTTTTCCACACTGCACAGCGGCTGATGACGCTGAACCTGAACCCCATGAAGGGAATAAGGGATGAAGATAAGAATTCGATCAACAGGGCGCAACGAGAATAGAAAGGGACGGGGGACAGCCACGTCGAGAGTCGCAGGCCCCGTGTGTCTGTGTATGTGACTGATTCTCTGACAGCCAAGCATGGCCAAGTGACCAAGACGTCTTGGCTTGTTGCAATAAACATAGGTGGTGGATACACCGTGATTCGGATAAACCCAATTGCTGCCACAGGGCCATGGCCAGGTGGTAGCCAAGAAACTGGTATACGGGGCGGACTTCTTGGCTTGAGGTCGGAGCAAGATTAAGATTGGCGCTTGGCGCTTGGCGGTTACTTGGCGCCTACGCGGCTTTATAAGGTTGTCTCATATGCTTATATGGTGGCACTACTCGTCGTTCAGCCAAGAGGCTCGGCATCTGGGCGCGTGCGACTATGGCGTGGCCAAGATATGCCGTGACATTTGAAAGCACCTGATACCATCCATGCCCACTGCCTGAGTGACACAGCCAGCCGGGGGTTCTCCCCATTTGAAACAGGTGATGATATTGGAGTTCATCATCCGTTCTGTTTTATATTTGAAGTTGCCATGTATTCTACTTTGTGTTCCTATACTATTTCTCAGCCAGAGTACAGATAACAGGCTGTAGAATACTTGGCACAAGTTCGAACAAGCCTGGGAGTTTGCTGCCAGAGTAAATATTTACTCAGCCAGGCCAACTCCATTGCCCCGTCCGGAACAGCTAAGAGAATAAGGTACTTTGCTCTACTTCATACACCTGAGTTAATTAATTGCAGCCTTCTTAGGCTACAAGTCACGCTTGGGTGACCTCAGAGCATGGGTGGGTGAAGTCTGGTGATGTTCCAACACAACGTGATAGTCCCTTTTGTAGGAACTGTTTATACCGCGCATTGCTTTACTGTCTTTCTACTGATATCACAAGCTACAGAGACATTGCTCGGCTTTTCAAGAGGGTGGAGGCGAGTAAGAACCTCGCCATACAGTATGTGTGCCACACAAGCAGCCAGCCAGCAGGGCACACTTACTATAACAGCCTACAATAAGTAAGTAAACTCGGTAGTAATATTCGTTGTGATCCATTCGGAGTTCCGCTCCGCCCGCCCGCCCGGACAATCAGCTGCGCTATTGCTTAACCGGCGGGGACATGCAGTCTCCTCCGTGTATATCAAGATCGACTGGGACTTGGGCTCCAGAAAGGCTTTTAGCCTCTGGATTAATGCTGCCATTTCTTCACGTACATCCATACTCCTCAGCAACGATACTCACTTTCTTCTCCCGGCACCTTGTATGTCTAATCAACTATGATTCAGACACACTCATAAGACTCAGCACATTCTAAATGAAGTCTATAGTAAAGGCATTGCCCAAGGTTACTCGCTTAGGGTTAGAGAACAATTCAGAGTACAAGCACCCGTCGATTCTAAATGCTTCCACGTACATTGGATGCGGCTTTTCTTCATGCTTGACTTTTAACACGGATCTTAGTTTACATCATCATCTTGTTAGTGCGCAGCTTGGGCGTGTAACTCAGTAGGTATTACAGGAAACTTATCCTTAAGACAAACATGCTGAACGATGAGCTAGACTTATTCACCGTCCTGGTCATTAGCTGACCCGAGAGTCCGAGCTTGGTGGAGCACTTTTGAGATCAACACCAAACCTGGACCGTTTTGGGAGAAATATGCTCCTTTGATACCTTCACTTCCCCTGAATGGTGAATTGGCACCAAAGACCAAATGAAGCGTCCTAACTATACTGAAGAGTACTGCTAGTCTTTAGGACTTATAACTGTCTGTTTGGGACCACTTAGGGGAGACGGAATAGTGCAGGTTGGATTTGGGAAGCGCGTTGATGCAGCAAGCTTTTATCGACCGCCTACGTGCTTTCCATGATGGACCGCTGTATTAGTTTGGTCGTATTCTTGAATATGATGTTGTTTCGTCGCTTTATTTCCAAGATATTTAATTGTTATCCCGTTCTTGTCCCGGGACGGTCGGTCCCTGTAGGTGTTATACTCGGCTGTCCAAGTTTATCCCATCCCAGAAGGTCTATGATTCAGATTGGAATCGTGTTCTAATTGGATAGACTAGTCCATGACATAAGAGCCCTGATCTCCCGTGCCAACTAGCCACTCCGGTAAGAGCTCATGGTTGTTTCTATACATACTCTCGATATGACGAAGGGTTGTCTTCTCCTGGTTAAGTAGGCAAGTGGACAGGTGTTTGGAGGTGTTGAAGAAACCATCTTATTATTAGCTATTAGTTTTGGACTTGTTTCACTGCTATAGGTAACCCTTATCTTGCAATCTGGAGTAATCCTCAAAGAGACCGTTATGTCTCGTCCGCTGGGATGTCCGAATCTTCCGCTTCTGGTCGACACTTATACTGCATCTCTGATCAAATAATTCTGTTCTCGATCTCCATGTATAGATTTTAGTCTTTAAGCGTTATAATCTCATTTCACAGTCCTATAGCCCTGGCTTTTGCCTGCTTAAGCCATTGGTCTTGGTTTCTAACACTTATATCCCAAGTTAAATCATAACCCTGCTTGAATTATACCCCAAGTTGAGTCAGTATCTACTTTTTTATTCCCAGTAATAAGCTCTATACTTACGCCTACTACTATAGCCTCTAAACTATCACTGGCACTTTTACTATCTGTTCTAAACCTAGTGTTCTTAGTTGTAATGATTTGCAGTTTATTATTGGTGTTATTAAATTTTAATAACTTATAATCGAGTAACCTGTCTACTCTAGTTGAGGGGTGGATGAGAAAACCTAAAGAGATTAGCTTGTAAGCTGCTCTGCATTAGTGCCTTCGAGGTGTTATGACTAAAAAGTCTAGTTTGAAGTGAGTATTGGTGGTTGTTCGTTAGTGTTAAAGACCAGAACTTACCTGCTACGTCTAGCTTTGGCCATAAGACTTCATCTGACACCTTCCAGGCTGTCTTTCACAGCTCAAGAACTTAGGCCGTTACGTAGAAGTGTCCCTAGGTGGTCATATATACCGGCCTCTTGCTCGCTACTGTTGACCAAGAGAGAGAGAGAGAGATAGACCTTGGTATCACAACCTTTATGAGATTAATTAATCCAGAGCGAGCAAAGCAGATAATTGACACTGGTATCTGAAGTATAGCAAAGTTCTTATATAGATCCTAGTAAGTTTGGGGAATTTGAGAATATCAAGACTTGGTAAGATTCATCCTGCTGATTTCATTCTGGGGGCCTCATATAACCACAATGAAGTACATGCCCATTATCATCCCGTTTTATATTCTTCCTCTAAGCGGCGCCTTAGTTAGCGTGTCTAGGCACTTTCATCCCTACGGTTACCAGTGATCGATAGTGTAGAGCATCATGCCGATCCAAAAGCAATATCCTCGCCGAGGCAGCAGGTGGTAAATTCCCTGGTACGCTGAACAGGTATCTTTACACTACACTGCCAATCAAGGACGAGATTCCCGGATGCAACAGTTTTGGACGGGTATCTTTAAAGCTTTCGACAGCAGTCGGAGCCATGTGGAATCCTCACTCGCCGACGAGTTAGCACAAAGCCTACTGTATGCAGTAGAGGAAGAGCAGAGAATTCAATAGCATAACTTATTTATAGGATAATGGGCCCTTCGAGGAAGTGGGCAACCTACTCGAAGCCCGCAACCACAGCATCCCGCATTCCAAATAGTTCTTATGCATCTAGCGCCAGTCATCCGCAACTCAAATATTATCGCAAGGAAGCCAGCCTGTTTTCAAACCTCCATTCTCTGTCAGATATGCTATTCTATTCTGGGACAATCTCCATTATTAACTTGTCTCGATTTCGGGGCAAAACTACATCCAACCAAGAACTCAAGCCCCATCAGTCACACAAGTCGCATTCCAGTCCAAAGACAGACATAACAACTTCAGATGCCCAAGTATAGTTGGTCTTGGCCTACCTTCTCCCAACAGTTCCACATCGCGGACTTCAGTGACTAAGTTCCCAGCCAAAGAAGCGCAAAGGAGGCAGAGCGCAAGGACTCCTGATATCCCACATCCCAAGTAAGGGTCTCCTCGCCCTCAACACAAAATATCTCTTCAGAGATCCTGGGACTAGACCTCAGAGATCGGACAACTGATTACGCGTTACTAAGTGCCAAAGACTTGTTTCAGAGTATTCAAAAGACCAGGGAAACCAAGATGTCTACAATACTTCCATGCCTCCATCGCGCAGACGCTCTCTAGTGCTGCAGTCATTCAACCCCCAATGCCCATCTCCATCGTACCTCCAGGCTTATAAGGTTAGACACGATACTTCAAACTATATGTTTCGATGTTCTGTTGTCTGTATCGCTATGGGTAAATATTACTTTTCAGGCACAAGCACCGTTTAGTTATATACTTCCATCCCCATATAGTCGCCTAAGTATGTAACACGCAGGGGCTACTCACATTTCTTAATAGGGGATGATTCATACTGGCTCATCTCTAGCCATTTCAGATGCTTGACAATGAGCGCACGAACTCTTTTCGTCGCTTACAGTTCGCAACAGGAATCATGTTTGCCAGGTTCTTCTACTTGGAAAGATAAACGGCAAACGAAGTCGTCTAATCCATTCTATGACAATGAGTACTATATTAAAGTTAATGAAACTTCCATTCTCTTACATATAGCCATACTTAGTAGAGAACTTAGGATCCTATTTGCTCTCCTAGAGATAAACAAATAAGGGGTAGATAGCCAAACCAATAATAAGTAGTAAATCCCTACCATTGCATGTGTTTCCCAGTCTACAGACTAAGTTAACTTACTTCTTTTTTCTTTTGGCGGTGCGTAACAAACGGCTACTATCTTGAGAGCCCCCAGGGGACGGTGCTTCACTCCAACTACCAGAAGCAAGACAAGCAGTAACGGGCCTCCTTGCTCGGGGGTCTAATTACCTAGACAGTATAGGATATTACTACCTACATTCTTAAATTACATATCATTCTCGCCTTCTCTCTTTATCTTGAAATCTCTCCAATTGATCACGTATATAAAGCGAATTGAGCCTGGAGCTCTTCCATTCAGAAGCATATGAGGAGACCCACGCTTTCAGCCTTCGAGACTTGGGGGGAAACAGGCCGGGGTTGTTTCCAGAATCAACTGTTGAAACATGGTTCTATTCTGGTTTGGATGATCTGCTGCAACATACCGGTACATCTCCTGATATGGGTCCCCTCTAACATGATCAGCGGTGACATGGTTTGTTGGAACATAGATCAGCTGTAACGTGGATCTACTGTAACATGGACCCGAGATAGCCATGAGTTTTGAAACAAATGCATTAAAATAGGTAGAATGGTTTTCTTTGCTACAAGCTGGGAAAAGAAAGCTGGTACACGGCTGCGCCTTGACGGGTTACGTACGAGCTGGAAAGCCTGCTTGTTCTAACCCAAGGTAGCAAACCTTTACAATTCTAAATCCTTAAATTCCATCATGATAATCTGCCACATTCACGAATCAAAAGAGTATAACTCTTGGTGAAGATTCTGCTTGATCCCAGAGCATGGCATAGCCCGAGGTGAAGAACGTCAACGGGACATCTTTGTACGGATACACCAGTTGAAACTGCCTTTGACTGAACTGAACTAAATGCTCACGAGGTCATCGTGTAGATGAGCATATTTACAGTCAAAGATTAAGTATTGTCCCGGTAGACACCCTAGGCTTTGGCCAAAGGCGAAGATTGTCCAAAGATGCTCAAGTTGTAAAACTGGAGGTGAGGGTCTAATCACGTCACATAATAATTAAACTATGCGTCAATCATTACCTACAGATATGGCTCTGCATCATGGACTTGGAGGAAACATGTTATATCACCAAGTGTAATAATGCCACATGTCAGTCATCATTGCAAACGGAATAGATTCCAGAAGCTAAACGTAATCGTATTCAACCAGCTCAGCTAACTATTTACAGTGTGTATAGTAAAAGTCATATACTAAAAGACCATCACCTTCCATTAAGATGCTAAGGGGCATCCATAAGGCGCGAGAGAATGAGAGGACAAGCATCATGAACCTGGATCAGGCTCATTCAAGGACTGAAGCGCTTAGCACTTGCCAGCCTTGGTGGGCTCGCACTCGCCACCGGACTTGTCGCAGCCCTTGTAGCCCTGGCACTGGGTCTTGGGGAAGCAGTTGTTGGAGTAAGTGGCCTTGTCACCGAGGTTGGTGTTGATGCCAATGAGCTCACCACCGTTGACGGCGGTGACACCCTCCATGTGGACGGATCGCTTGCAAGTCTTGTTGCCCTTGCAGTTACCGCAAGATCGGTAGACCTTGCCGTAGTCGTTGGCGTCTGTGAGGAAGGGTTAGCCTTGGTTGAATAGGTATCCAAGTGTGATGTTAACGTACAGAAGTTAACAATGTTAACGTGACCGCAGCCGTTGTGCTGGATGATCTTGTCGGCAGCCTTGTAAGCACCGCCGCCAATGATGTTGGCAGTGCCCTTGCCCTTCAGGCTGATGGCATCCTCGCAAACATCCTCGAACCAGGCGAACTCGATGTTGCAAGCGCCGAGGCAGTGAATGCCCTCCTTCTGGTTGGCACCAATGATGACGTTGCGGAGGGTAGCACCATCCTCGAGGACGAAGACGGCGTCCTTCTCACCTAAGCAGAGTGTTAGTTGTCTGTCTACCAACTCATCGACCAACTGCGGAGTTACTTACCACCCTCACTCTGACCGCTGCACTTGACACCACGGTCGTAGCGGTTCCACTTGGCGTCGAAGACTTGGCCCTTCTTGATGTACTGAGGAGCCTTGAGAGACTTGGTGCCAGTGGCCTTGGGAACACCACCGGTGTAGCCAAGGCAAGCCATAGCCGAGGGAACGGCGGCGAGGAAAGCGATGATGCTGGGAGCGTGCATTTTGGTTGATTTGCTGGGTTGAATTCGAACAAAGGTGGTCCTGGTAGGTTGGTTTGAATGAATGAATGGAATACCGGTCAACGGTAATTAGTAAATGTAGAAAATAGTAAAGAGTGAATGTTCAGGTTAGAAAAGTGAATGAAGATGCTGAGAGGAAAAGATGCAACATGGTCAGGACGTTGTGGTCCTTATATACCATCTCTCGGACTGTCGCTATCCCATAGCAAAGGCATCCCATCTCGTGCAGGGTGCTTGGGGTAAGCAAATGGTTGCTGGACTGTCAGCTTTGCCTGAACAAGGTTAATAAGATAAGGAGCAGTTTCAGGAAGAGTGCGGGCCAAATATTTCCTCCATTGATGAGGTGAGGCCAGCTGAGACCCTTGCCACCCAGATCCACACTCACGCTTTCAAGGCTTACTCTGGTTAAGGTCCTTGGGTCTAGACGAATGACAGCCACCTGGTATCGAGCAAATCTACGACGACCTAGGCCAGAACAGACTAGCCCCGATATACTAACCAAACTTCTCACCTGAACCATTCTCTTGGAACATGCTACCCCTGGAATACTAAGCTAGGCGAGGCTAGCTCCACGGAGGGAGGCTCGGTGACAGACATGGCAGCTTGAATTGGGTCGTCTCCTTTATAATGCAGGGATACATGGCAATGTCCGAACGTCTGGGACTCAGGTGCATGCTTTTGGAACGTCTTGACCGACGGTAGATACCGAGTCAACCTTGGCCCATGCTTCTCTCTATTCGAATGTCCCACCATGTGCCGTGGCTTGTGTTGTATCTTCTACTGTTTGAAGAAACAGGTAAGAGCAATAAATACAGACTCGCAAATGTACCCTCTCCCTTTTCTTTGATCCATATCCGACATGCGTCTGCTTCCTCTGTGCGGTTACGGCACGTTTCGTGTTTCCAACACGGGATGACTACCAATATCCTACTCTAAAACAGACGACATTCCTTTTCAAGCTTAATACTCTAATTCGTGGTGAATTATCGCATGAAGACATGAACCATACCAGGGGGGCCTGTACCCATGTTGCATGGTCTTTTCCGATTAGACACAATGGAGTGGCATGACCATCTCGGCCTGGTATGTCAGGGGCATGGTAATGAAGAAGGTTTCTCGCTTGTCGATGATGGAACACAGCGTTAACTCTAATATAGCCTCGGGCGCCAATTTGAACCCCTGTCAGTCGCACATTCTTTCTACAGCAGGGCTGCTGGTTCAGTCCAAGACAGATCACCAAAGCACTCACCTTGGACGACAGTACGCTCCAGTTTAATAATGCCATGAGCCCAAAATCAAACCTGTCATTATGCGAAGGAAACCTGCTAAACAGGTGTGCCGGCTTCATCAGGATCACTCCATCCGGGGGTTGACCCTCTCATTTAGACGCGCTCCAGTTAGACTTGTGCCCTTCGTCTCTACCAAGGAAAGAAACTGCATTATACTATATTACACTTTTCTCTGGATACGACCCATTAGAAAATATCACCACAGCAGCTCCTTCACAGGATGCCCACCTCGCTATGTAGTACCGCCGGCGAGGCCGAGCGACACAGGACTGTCAGTCAATTGGATAACGTACGGATCTGTCGGGGAAGAAGAGAAGAGGACCCTCCTCGGCAAGACATTTCTGCAATACGGGCTACTAGTTGTTGTCACAATAACTTGATTTGGTAGGATGAGCCACTGTATCCTGAATTGAGAAGCGAGTCACACAATACATGATCTCTTTTTGTCGTTGACTGTCAAGGGGAGTATATCGATGGATGATATACGGGCCGTGGAGAGAAGGAGATACATCGTGAGAGGCAAGGCTCTGGCAATAACGACAGCAAATAGCAGGTCATATACCCAGCTGTAGACACACGAGACTCAAGTACTCACATGTCTTATTATCTTTTCCATTCTCCCATTTTAGGGTAGTGAATATTCGGTTCGCATACGGCCTCCATGCGACGCGTCCTAGGTCAGTGCTTTAGGCGAAGGCCATGGCACTAAATTGGTGCCGCGATTGCGCGAAGATCAATCTCATAAAGTCAATCTCTACGGCGTACATAGGAAGGTTAAATGGACGAAACCTAATATTGACTCTATTTGACTTGCTTTAACCATGTTTAGTTCCCTCATTTTGCAATGCTTCCTAGCAACGAGAACCCCACCCAAACAGCTACAAGAACCTCTACTATGGGAAGACAAACCTATGATTCGGTAGTATATGGATCAATCGACAGAGAAGACTACATACTTATCGGAACTGAGACTGATAAACCCAGTCCAGAAAAGCCATTGTGCAATGCAAAGAAGATGCATACCTATCGCAGTGTAGAACAGCAGCTTTGCATGCCTGATCTGCGGAAGCCCGTCAGATATATTCCGGGCGAATAAAGTGCCATATGCCGTGTGATCTCTTCTGTCGCTGTCCAACAATGGTGTTTCTCCTAAAGACGTATATCCGCTGGAAAAGTCATCGGACAGGTAGTCAGCCATAGGAGTGCTCCCACATACACGACTGTAGCTGGGTGACCTCCTTGGGCGTTGTTCAGCTGCCAGTCCATGGCAAAAGCGCTACAGAAGCATTCTTTGTCGAAGTAGTCGAATGCAATCTCCAACAAGGGGAAGCACGCCTTGGAATTATTGATCATCCGTCAAAGTGCAGCGTGCAACACATGCGGGCACGCACGTAGATGGTAGCCTGTAGTCAAGGTAGCTGAAAGATATCTAGGTACTCTTGCGCAATAGCATAACTTCCTCCTGAGGTACTCTACAGTACGGCACCACTCGAAATAACGAAACGTCCCAATCAAAGCATGTCGTGTTTCTTACTTGAAAGAAGCCGTAATCTTGAATAGTAGTACTAACTAACCCTATACATTGAAGAGGACGATATCATCTAGGCTAAAGATAGAGTGCCCACAGTTTGGATGACCCACAAGTCGCTACTTTCAAAGGTACCGAGTACTTGTGACAGAATTCCGGATTCTGCACAAGATGCTGGATAAAATATTGCATAACTCTTGGCCTATAGCATAACGTCATTCACTTCTTTGTGGTTTGGCAACCGCATCAGCATTCTCTCACAAAGTCAAGGAGCAGCAAGGCAATAGATGATTCTCTGAATCGCAGTGACTGACGTTGGCGAGTCGGACTCTCGAAAGCTCCAAAGCTCCAAAGCACGCGATTTGACGCGACGCGCGAAAGTAGTGGTTGTACAAAGGAGTACATCAGCCAGCTTCGTCTCGAGTCGACCACGGCTCCAGGAACCTGGCTTGCAGCGAGTAAGCCCCCTGAAAGAGACTTGGAAATATGCTATACGAACAACCCTCGAGAAATCCGCGCAGCAAAGAGTCTCGTGGTGCGCGAAATCCGGTCGAGCTTACATTCGACATACCCGACGCGACGGGATAAGCGACAACACCACACCCAAGACTAGATCTCGGCTATCGTTATGGTGACGATCCTCTCAAGCTCCAAGATTTCGTGACGCGGACACCGCCTGAGACAGTACATGAGCCTCGTGCGCTGCGCCGAGGACAGTGCGGAGCACAAGAAACCCAGGCATTGAGGCTGTCCGACATCGCCTGGAAGATCGTCTAGGCACAGCGATGGATGCCGACCTTGAGACCTCCAGCCGATATGGCAGGGCAATCTCATTTCTCCCGGTCATTCGTTTGCATCCGAGGATTGACATGCAGGCTGGTAGTCGTACTCTCGATGCGCCATGACACTGCCAACGCCCCGCGAAACCAATACTGTCCGACGGCGCTAGAGGGACCAGAATTGAGTACTCTATTTTGCAGACCTCTCGGCCCCAGAGTCTATCACTAAAGGAATAGCAAAAGCCCAAAACATCTCTGCACGGTGGGCACAATTACAAGATTGGAGGAAAAACCTCTCGGCGGCCACAAAACCTCCATCTTGACTGGACTTCACTCGAGCAGTACTCTCAAGTTAACCCATACCACCTCCTCATTACAGGACATCCTCCTGACCAGGGAGTAATTCCCCATCAGTGACAGCGTAGCCATGAGCACGGACAAGATGGCCAGTGATAGGCACATGCTTGTCGATCCACGGGAATACCTCCTTAGCACCAGGTTTGGATCGCCAGTCGCGCATCAGCTCACCAAGCAGAGCACCTGCGCTCACGGTATGCACACCAGCCTTTGCCATGCGGTCATTCGAGGCATGACGGACTACGTCTGATATAGTCCCAGACGCTTCGATATTGGCCCAAACCGAGAAGCCTGCCTCGCGGAGCGAAAGAGCCAGGAAGGTGGTGCAAACATCTGTCATAATGCCTGCTATAATCATCTGCGACTTGTTTGTCGCTTGGACTGCGTGGCGAAAGTCTGCGTTGTCCCACGAGTTGACTTCTCCCTGCCTTTGTATAAAGCTGGCATTGGGATGCATTTCTCTAATCTCCCGCAGGAGGGGACCATTGGGGCCTGATGTTTGTTTGTTAGTTTTGTTTTTTTCTCCGTACAGACAAGCGTGCATCCAGTCCTACCTGAGTCGGCTGACGTGGTCATCACCACCGGGAGGTTGAAGAGGTCTGCCAAGGCAGCGTGCGCAATTGCTTGTTGGCGATAGACTGTGGGATCGAAATCTCTGACTAGCTGATACAAGCCTTCCTGAATATCCACAACTAGAAGAGCCTAGCATGGAGTGTTCTTGTTACTTGAAGCATATTGCATGCTTTGAGTGAGACGTACAGCATCATTCTTATCAAGCCGCTCGTAAGTAAAGTCGACGTTGTTTGCGAGAGCAATTGCCGAAAAGATGCTCGTTGAAATGAGAGATGAGAACTTCATTTTGCTGCAGTTGTCTGTTCAAGTCTGAGGATTGCTTGCTGACGTGTGGAAATCCTATATTGTGCTTGCCAGTCTGTGACACACTCCAGTTGGATATTCCAGTGCCTTTTTATACAAGAACCCTGCGGCACCAGCAACGGGAATGGTCACCTGGAGGCCGTCTTCCCATCTTGGTTGAATCCGGCGCTCGGGTAGTCTATGGAAGGTGAATAATCAGCTTGGTCATTCATTATGCACAGGCGGATATTGCGACCGACTGTACGTCCACACGAGAGCCTCACCCAAGTCCTACGCCTCGTAGAAAGGGCAACGAATAAGAGATGAGTGGGAATGTGAGCAGTCTCCGACAGACCACATCTGACAAAGTCAGGCTGCATAGTTCTTGTGTCCCATCTCCCAGGAAGGCTACTTAGTAAGGCTGACAAAGTAGCTGTCAGACGTTAGGAATCATTACAGTCGCAATCGCGCCACGTTACTGCACGGCTGGCGTAAATCTCCGTCAGCAATGTCTAATCGCCTCGTACAGGTGCTGCTGATCTCGATGCAAGGATTTGGCATAGCGATTGCTCTGCGTGCTGACCTTGAAGGTCGGGCGCGATTCTGATGGCTATCTCAGAAATACCGATGCTCCCGTGCCTTGTCACTGCGGAGAGTTATCAGAAGTATAACACATAGGGATCCCTTGGCAGAAGCAGTGCAGCATCTCGATAGCACATCCTGGGAAGGGAGACACCGACGTTCTTATGGTGGGTGTTGATTAGGACTTGTCGACAATGGCCTTGAAAAGTAAAATCTATACCCTCTACAGGAACTTTCATGATGGAAGTGGCAGCATCTAGTCAGCGTTTTCAACGCCATCATAGGAGACCGCAAGCATCAAGCTCGAGTACAAGCACCAACTAGGAAATGTCTAGAGCAGCAAGTCTTGTTTTACAGAGGGACTGAAAGGCCAACTTGGACGCTTAGACACCCGATAGAATAATTACCGCACGGCATTGACAGTGCTAGTACGCTTGCTAAATTCTAGGTTAACTGGAACTCCTAATGGATCATAGGAATGGTGGCGTGGGGAGTCTGTGGTTTCGGCCGGTTGCAGGCAAACGAACTGCAAATCAACAGCATCTCCATTCTCCGCCAGCCCATCGGCACGCAAGAGCGCATTCGTGCATGACAAAGTGATTTAAACAGGCCACGTCATGGATCATGCTTAAAACCAGAGCCATGGGCTGATATAAGCAAGTCTCAACCACCGTCTTGTTTCTTCACCCTGCCACAGTATAACACTCATCACTCAGCACTTATAATGTCCAAAGAACATACTATCACGCTCATCAATCATTCCGGAGCCATCCAAAAGTACGCCCTGTTCAGCAAGCCGCCCATGGTCACTGGTCGAGTCGAGGGCCAGATCTGGCCGAGCGTCTTGGACATTGGTTTAGCCCGCCAGGAGTCGACGACCACCTTCACCATCCGCGAGCAGTATTACGCCGTCATTGGAAGCTTGCAAGGCCATCAATACGCCGGCGGCAACGTATACGTCATAGACAATCGCCCGGTTGAGTTTGGTGCTGTAAAGGATGACGGAAGGGTTATCCTAGGCACTGCTCTCGATGTAGTTGTCGTCGATGACAGGCTTCAGTTTAGCGAAACGCATTTGCCTGATAGTAGCAGCTACGGCGCCTTCACAATACGGACTGGAAAGGACTCTGGCTTACATGAGAGTACGAAGAGTGAGTATCTGATTAGTCTATGATGTACACAACTAATTTACCATCACGACAAAGGATCATACGTCGTTGGTCTTGGGGGTAGCAACTCTGATAATAGCCTGAGTGGTCCTATGGCAACTTTTATCCCCGAGCCTGAAGCTCAGTACCAGATTCGCCCAACCAAGGCCTACTGCATAGCAACCGGAGACTTCAAAAAAGGCGCGCTCGTTGATATAACCAAGACTGGGGTTACCTACGTCGACTTTGACACGTCTCCCTCCCGAGATGTTGTCATTACCCACGACCGTGACGGACATTTCATTGTACAACATTAACAAAATTCATTGAGGTTATGAATTGTTAGTTGGCATCACCTCGCCGCTTATCAGTTCGAAGCGGGTAGGTCATAATCCAGTGAGCGAACAGGGTATAGGAGATGCTCGTTGGCCCAGGTCGCTCTCGGGGTTGTTTATCTGGCGATTGCTTGAGATCATGGCCTTTGGTATCAAGGGGAAGCTCGACGTCCCAACTAGCCGTAAAAGACAAGGGCGGCACGCCATTCTTCAAACTGAGCACCGGGTCGAGATGTTGAAGCTGCCACTATAATCTGCGGCGTTCCTCTGTTTTGCTGGTGATAAACCCAAGACTGTTCCGTCAAGTCAACGTTTGCTTTCTGAATAAGCCACGGGTTGATGCAGGACAGAGAGAGAATCGCCCCCTTGGCTCTACTCACAATGTACAAACACAATCGTGCTTACGGCGTTTGCAGTTTGAACATGGTGGCTCTGCTCTGCCGCACCGCACTTTACGCTTAGCACATGGTTCACAAGCTTGTGTCCTCATTGTTGGGGAAAGTCAACGTCTCTGATGTGTTGCTTGCGGAGTACAGTGATGTAGACTGGCTGTGGGTGTTCAGCTCCTTGATCAATGACGCTGTTGCAATATCAGAGAATTTTGCTGCCGTGATGGTATAGCTCCGAGATCTGACTTCAGACACTTGCTTGGATGAAGTCGAGAATGCAAAATACCAAGGGTCCTTGTGTATATTGACTCTGCGTTTGATCCGCAACGTTGCTACAAATTCCTGTCACTCTCTACCTGATCAGCCATCAGCCAACAACCTGTTGCTAGATAACGATAACTTTGACTCTTAGATCCAGTTTTGCTCTACACCGTTCCCTAGACACCAACACGGATCATCAGTTGCAAATCCTGCTGGATGATCAAAAGACATATCCTTCAAGGAAGATAGTTTTGCCAACCATGGTAGCTCTATTTTTGATATCTTTCCTCGTTGCTTTGGTAAAATCGCTCTTTGTCCAATCTTGAAATACGAAGCATGCTGATTTTGAACTACAGGATCGAACAATCATTGGCACAGCTATACCGACCATCTCTGCCGATTTTGACAGTTTTGGCGACATTGCGTGGTACGAGTCCGCATTTTTGCTTCCTCTCTGTGTAGTACAGTCGTCTTTCGGCCTTGTTTTCAAATATTATTCTACCAGATGGCTTCTCTTTGCTTTGACAGCAACCTTCGAGATCGGTTCCATCATCTGCGCATCAGCCCCGACATCCAACGCCTTGATTGTGGGAAGGGCTATCACTGGCATCGGCGGTGCCGGTATAGGCTCGGGTGTTTTTATTTACATTACCTTGCTTTCTCACCTGCGAGAGAGGCCAAAGTATCTTGGGTCCCTGGGCTCTGCCTTTGGTGTTGCGTCGATACTGGGACCAATTCTTGGGGGCTATCTAACTTCCATCACCTGGCGCTGGTGTTTCTGAAGTAGCTGAGACCTAGCGTCAAAGATTTCTCGGCCTTGATCCTCCGGGCTTCCTCCTGATTGCATCAGCTATCGTCTGCCTTCTCTTCTTCCTAGAACTTGGTGGGCAGAGCCAGAAATGGCTAGAAGGAGCCATCCCAACATCATGAATGAAAATCTGTATCTAGATAGTTGGCTTATCAAATGTTGAGGGGGACTAATTGTGAGCATGGATGTGTATAACGAAGAGGGTATTCTGATGGAGTGTCCGATGCCAGCCCATGGCAGGGTCTCCTTGATGAAGTAGCAGATTTGTCGTATCGACTCAAAAACCGAACGGGTGGCTCAGTTGGGTCTCCCTCAGCAGCCTCGTGAAGGTTGGCGAAGATGGCAGCAGCTCTCAATCCATGTTATCTTGTTGATGTCTAGAGATATCAAAGTTCTCGTCGCCTAGCCTGCCAGCTCCACGGACAGCCTACATGATGCCAGCTGAACTAGGACCCGAGATCAGCACGAGTCATTTTGCCAACCAACTACCAAAACGCATCTCTGCAAGCAGAAACTACTACAAGTAGCTCTGATGCCAGGTGGCTTTCCAAGCTTGAGGTGATAGAGGGTACTACCTAGACCATGTCCTGTTCACCTTGGAAGATGACAAACAACGCAATTACTTACCCTCCACTCTTTAGCCTAAAACTAGTTACTATTACATGTATCGGTATTGCGCATTCAAGTAATAATGCTGCGTTTCCCAAGGGTCTAGAGAATACGGTAGTCGAGCTTCCCTTGATCACAGCCTCTATCAAGGATGGTCACGTGTTTTTCCAAATGCTTCTATAATCTGAGCATCCTACGTACCTGAGCAGTGTTCAATTTGTCTGTTGTTATAATGGCATTATCTTGAATTGCTGTGGTGGCCATCTCACCGTCAATCTTAACGACCTGGTCGACCTTCGCATTACTGGAAGGAGAGGATTGGACTATCTGTTTAAACACTTGTACTTGACTCCACCAAATAAACGTATCTACTTGAATGAATTCACTTGTTGGATATTTGTCAGCTATTCTGCTCACCCAGGCAACTCGGAAACCAGTCTCTCACCTGTGCTAACACGTTTGTCCCGATAAGAATTCTGCAACTACCACGTAGATTAGCAGACCGCACTGATATCCCACGGTTTCATCTACTTGCTCTGCGTTATGTATTTCCTCACCTAATGGATGGTAAACAATTGTTCTTCTAGCTACCGGTTGGGTTGACGCCTGCCAGTAACATGTAGCACCCATAAGTATAGCTCCATCTGAAATCACAAGAGAGTACACTCTATACTATTAATCGGGGGTGAATCTTGGTCAAGTTCACATATGAAACATAATATATATAAGCAGGCTTTGCAATTCATCGTCAAAACAGCATGTCGACCAAACAGATTATGTTGTATATTCAGTAAAGTATAACGATCTAAAAGCTATCAAGTTCCCTGAAGCAGAACCTCTCTAGGCTCAGAGAAAATATCCATCATCTTATAGATGGGTGTTTACAGAAGGGCAAAGGCACCGACAACAGCCAGGAGACCGGCAGGGACAACCTGAGCGGCACCAGCAGTAACGACAGGGGGGTTAGAGCCGGTAGGAGTAGAAGCAGGGGGGTTGTAACCAGGGCCAGTAGGGTTGGGACCGGTAGGGTGACCAGCAGGGCCAGTAGGGTTAGGACCAGTAGGGTGACCAGCAGGGCCGGTAGGGTTGGGACCGGTAGGGTGACCAGCAGGGCCGGTAGGGTGGGGAACGGTAGTATAACCAGTAGCAGCGGGAGAGCAGGCAGTGGGAGTGACGAAAGAGCCGCTCTCCCAGGGGTTGTGACCAACGCATTCGGCATACTTGGCAGCACAGAAGGCCATGTTAGCACCCTGGCCACCACGGCACTTGTCGTAGGCATCGGAGCAGTCCTCAGCACACGACTTGGCCATGGTGGGAGAAGGAGGCTTGGGGCCGACAGGCTTGGTAGTGGTGAAGTGGCAGTCGGTGACAGTGACGGTGCCGGGGGAAGTCACAGGGATGGTCTTGTTACCATAGGTGAGCGTGGTAGGCTCAGGGCAGTAGGTGGTGACCTTGGTCACGACCTCGGTGGTGTAAACAGGCTTGACGGGCTTGGTGTGCTTGGGCTTCTCAACACAGGCAGTAGGAGTGACGAGAGAGCCGTTATCATCCCAGGGGCTGTAGCCGAGGCACTCGGCGAACTGAGCAGCGCAAGACGCCATGTTGGCACCCGGAGCAACACGGCACTTGTTGTACTTGTCATGGCACGTCTCGGCGCAGTCGTCCTTGTGGGGGGTGTAGCCGGTAGCAGTAGGCTTAACGGGCCTGCTGATGGTGCAAGAGCAGTCGGTGACGGTCAGGGTAGTGGCCTCAGTGATGGTGTAGGTCTTGTCGCCGTAGGTGAGAGTGGTGGGCTCGGGGCAGTAGGTGGTGAGGTGAGTGACGACCTCGGTGGTGTAGACGGTTCCGTTGGAGGGAGCCTTGTAAGGAGAGGCCTGCGCAGCGCCCATGATGAGGCCGGCAACGGCAGCTGTCTGAATGAAACCCATGTTGACTTTTGGAGTTGGTGCTTGTCCTGACGATTGAACGAGTGTATGATCGGGCGAGCGAGTGTGCTGTTAAAACGAGTGTAGCTGTCGAGTCTGGGGAGAGGAGTGACCAAGACTGGAGGACAGCAAAGACCTTTATAATGCTGGCTCAGCTGAGTCCAAGCCGGCAAGCAAACCTTGTTCCATATTGACTGCAATCCCGATCGATTGATGAAAAAAAGGGAACCAAAAACTCGTGTTGCGCTAATGAATGGTTATGCCATAATACGAACGGGCAATTTACTGAGACACGAAATTGGAGCTACTTTATGGGTCTTGCCCCAATGATAGGTCAATGCACACATTCCAAAGGTCTCCGTTCATCAGCTAGACGATACACTTTGGCTGTGATTGGGGGATGCTACACGAGGCATGGCCATCTTTCTCCTTTCTCCTCGAGACCGCTACCGAGTCGATGCAGTACCTGCGCTAGTACCCCTTACTAGGGCCGTTTCCTTGCCCTCCAGAGACCGACTTAGCCGGTTATCTCGGATCGTCGCTCACGCCGTACCATACGGAGGTTTTCATCTCGTTATTCGGACGGGGCTACGGGTCATCTGGGCTGCTATCATTTGACCGTCTCGAGCCGGCGTCTATATATGGTACTTTATGCCGTCATATCCCTCCCCATAGCCCCGTCTGGAAACCTTGGAAGAGTGTCTGTCTGGTCTGGTATCTGCAGGGGAGCGGTCTATTTTGGCTCAATGGTGAGTGAACAACAGCGAGCTACACGAAGACACGAAATTGCCACAGCACGCGCGCGCACAGTCCACGCTGCAAGACGCATACTAGAGTAAAAGGTATCGTCAAGGCTCATGCAGCTTGCTTATCTCGCCAGGGAGAGTTTTGTTGGGCTTCATGCCGTTACCAGGGTAACATTGTTGACGCAAGGTCCAGCACCAGCAAACTCAAGTAGACAGGAGAGAGGGGAGATACAGCTAGTATAACACAAGATATAGAGTAAGCGGTCTGTTAAGCTCTTGGATTATATCCCTTTTAAGTTTTGTAGCTTCAATTACTGCGTTTAACTAATCTCTCGTTAATGATACCGTCGTAGCATTGTAGCGTTTTAATAAGACTGACTTTAACCTAGAGCTGAAGGTTCAAGCAGCCTAAACAAATTAAGAAATTGAGTTTATTCATAATAAAAGGGGTTTAGTTGCTGAGACGTACTGCAACATTCCCAACTAAAGGCAATGTTAGGTAACAAATCTAAGAGTTTGCGGGCGTATGTCAGCACACACAATGTATATACATACATATTTTACCACGTCTAACATAATACAAGAGTAAAGAAGAAAAAACACACATATTTGAGTAATTCCTATAGACTGTCTGCGCTATCTCTTCAACTACTGAAACAGGTCAGGCCATGAGTCAAGACACGATACAATGCGTTAATTAGAGACTTAATATGAGACTTTTCGCTCTTCAAAAGCTCTGCTAACCTAAAGTACCTACGATATCTACTCCGTACTCACGTCAAGTCCAGTATTGACGTCACCTAGGATGATCTCATTCCTATACAAGATGGATTTTACCCCCTTTTCCTCAGCATTACTACGTAGTAAAACAAGTCTTGATTTGGCTTTACATGTCTCTAGACGTAAAGTAGCAATGGCCTAGGGTGAATAGACCTGCCAACCTCTAAATACATTATTCACAAGATGTGAATTCACAGTTACTCTACAGAATGTGCTAAACTTCTTAAATGCCAACAGTCGGTAGACATTATCTGTGAAATAGCCTTGACCACATTATCCTGGTTTTATGCCAAGACAAGAGAATAGTCATGGTCTATCACTGGTCTGCAGGTGGTTTACTATAATGGTCAAAATCTGTATTATCGGGTTGGGACATGGTTAGACAAGGTGTGGTTCTGTATGGAAACAAGTGAATGAAACGATATCGATTCTTGACTTCACAAAGTGCACCAGCAATATCTGCTAAACTACGTCAAACGAAAATAGACAGGCTAGCTTAATAGCCATGCAAGAACTAGTGAGCAGAGAATACTAGACCACAGAGTCAAAAGTCCAAGGTCCCTTCCTACGCAAGGGGCTGTGGTGATAGGGGCGTATCTGCAACGCAACGAGAACAAAGTGGGATGAGGAGCAGATCATCACCAGCGTTTGAGACAGGGAAGCTAGTTGATTGATCGAATATATGTAGTTTGTGTCAAATTGTCTGCCGGACTTGCTCAATCTTGTTTGTTGGCCCCATGTCATACTCTACCAGAACACAAAACATATTTTATCTCTGTGGAAGTATCGTCTATGGAGTCGAAAGAGGTTGCTTTCACGAGGGTCTATGCAAGCCAGGAAACAGCAGAGAGTATGACAGAAACTCGAGTTTGATAGATCCTCCCGTACTTTGCCGATATTATATCAAACCTGTGGTGAGCACAGTGGCTGAATTGTTGGTCAATCTCTATAGGGTTGCACCATAAAATCCCTTTGTCTATATTGGCACTTGAACCAGGGGTAAGCACAACAGGACAGCTTCTGTGGGCTTGCTATTATCAAGGAACATGGCGGCTCTGTAATCTTGAAAGGGCCTACTACTCCCCAGGGATAGTTTAGTAAAATAAGTGTTGTTACATATGATTGAGTTTCCGTCTGGCTCAGTCAAAATGAATCCTCCAGAGCTCCCGATCAATCCCAGCAGCAAAGTCGCTCCTTGTATGCATCATTAATACATTGTCACTAACCAAAATATCGCCCTTCTCCCAAGCGTAGTACAGCGCGACCCGGCGGTCGTAAAGAACGGAGTCAATGGCCGCACAGACAGCTCTGCTCTGCGTAGGCTCAAGGCCATCAATCGTTACTTCAGAAGCATCAAATCGCGTCTTGGATTGTGGCCAGGGTTCATGATAGCGTAGACATGGTTTACCAG
Source organism: Fusarium sp. NRRL 66182 (assembly GCA_013266265.1). Lineage (NCBI taxonomy): Eukaryota > Fungi > Ascomycota > Sordariomycetes > Hypocreales > Nectriaceae > Fusarium > Fusarium sp. NRRL 66182. The sequence continues at coordinate 82,557 of JABFAK010000156.1, forward strand.
TGGTAGGGTGATCAACGACAAGAGGAAGACCTCTCAAGACAGTGTTGTCGAATGCCGTAGTTGCTACGCTCCAGGTGAGTTTGGAGAGCTCCAGTTCCTTGAGCCAGGATGGGAGATGCTTGAAGAACAAGGTTGACGAGGAAAAGATGGTGAACCCAGTGTCTCGGGGAGAGGTTGTGGCTCCCTGGAATAGCTGGAATCTAGTGAATTTCAAGTTAGCAACTAGAAGCCCATGGTTGACAAGAAAGACATACTGCGGAGGCGTAGAGACCGTCCTCTCCTGGCCACGCTCATCCGTCTGCTTGACCACCTTGAAGAGTCCATCGTAGTGCATCGGCATAGGCTCTGCTGAGAGAACATTGTTCAATCCCTGGGCATCAAGTCCACGGTCCTTGACCTTGAGCAACAAGCCAAACTTCCAAGGTAGTGGTGTACCAAACCGGTGGCTCAGGTCAATGAATCTGTCGCTGTTGGGCTTCTTGACAAACCCCTTCAGAACAACCGGCGAGACGAGTTCGGCAAGCTGGCGGACCTTTTTTGTGTCGATATCGTCAAGTGTCAGCGCGCCAGCTCCATTGGCCGGACGAATACACAGCCCGGCAGGGTAGATTGGGTCGACAACGATACCGCCCTTGTCCTCGGCCCATGAGAGAAGTGGTGATTTCTCTCGGTAGTAGCTTGGTCGACCATTGTCATGGACCAATTCTAGAGTCTCGTCGCTGTCAAATTCAGATCGCATACCGGTTCTGATGGTGCCGTCCAGTGTAAAGGCCACACTGCAATGCCATGGAGTCGTGTACAAGTTGTCAGTCGGCAGCGTGCTGATGGATATCTTGACAGCATCTGTCGACGGATGAATCGATAACCGGATGTGGTCTGTGTATTTCTGTCGAACTGCATTCGCAAAGGCCTGATGCGTGTCAGAATCTCTTTTCTCGAGTCGAAAGACTAGCCACTCACATCTCCGCGCGCCATCATCTGCTTGGCAATGTACTCGATCCCTCTCTTATATTTTGACTTGGTGCGGCTCTCTCCTACTGGATAGACAGTTTCCAAATCGGTCTGCAGAAACTTGATGTAGCCGCAATAAGTCATGCACTGGTCGTCGAGCTGACGGACTTCATCCCAGCTCCATCCAGGCTTGCTGAAGGTATTGAGTAGTGCACGGCGAAAGTTGGAAGCATTGGCGACGTAGGTCATCTCGTCGAGATCTCTTGGCAGATCAATGTCGACAAGATCGCGGAGGCGAGCAAAGGAGATGTTGTGCAATCCCTTCTCAGCTGCCATGGCTCTGAGAGTCTCACCGTATGCCCATACATCCTTGTCTGGAACTCCAAGCAAGTCTACGATATTTCAGTTTCTATCACTGTAGCAAGACTTGAGGCGATTCGACATACCGTTGTAGACAAGACCATCTGAGATGATGGTGAGGTTGGCGCCTGGTGCGTACACATCGCCAATAGCCTCGCAAAGTCCATTGAGGTGCCTCAGGGCAGTCTCTTCTCCCTTATCCGGCAGTTTGCCCAAGACTTTGGACGTAGAGTTTGGCGACTTGAAGGGAAATGCTGGCAAGCACATGGGCACAGCATGCCCAGCTTTGACATGTGTATAGATGAGGGCAACAAACTTGAGCACCGCCTCGTCGGCTTGTGCGTAGACTTTCTCGCCTCGTTTCAAACGATACCTCCCGATGACATCGAGGATCTTTGATGAGGTCTCGAGTGCCACGGGATCGACAGCAGCCGCCAATGGCTGCGCTGCATCCATGGCTACATTTCTCGCGGGAGCGGCACCCGGGTATGGAACTAGGGGGCTCACACCAGCAATCGCCATATTAAATGTGATGTGGAATCAGCTTCGAACAAGATTTGGTGGTCTCGATCAGCGAGCATAAAGTCTTGCGTCAAAGCGAAGAGGAATCCTTTAGCCAAGGGAAATAGAAGGGTAATAAAGGTTGATAACCCCAGACAACGTATGATGGCGACTCTGACATGCACCCAGTTCACATTCCACAAAAAGAAACAAGAAAACTCTTTCTTACAGTTGGTAATACATTGTATGATCAAGGAGAATCGTTTCAGTGGTGGACCATTAGAACCATGACCTCTTGCGTGGCGAGGCATTTATCCTTGGCCACTTCCGAAGGGTGTAAAGTCTAAAGCACTTGACAACCAGGACATGATAGTCGACGACAGAGCCAGGGTTGGAAGGTCTTAGTGTGATGGTTGTGATACAAGACGGATTAATTCCAAGAAGAGAAGCTTTGCCGCGAGCAAATCAGGATGCAAGTCCGCATATCAGATGAGTGAGTGGGTGGATGAGTCATTTACACCCTTGCACCTGTAAGCAATATGGAATTACCATCAAGTCATCCTTCTGGGAAAGGTCTGTGATTCCCCGGCAGATCGATCGGTATCCCACCAAAAGGCTGTAATATCGGCCGGACCGTTGATCAGGGTTGTTTCTTTTCGAGTCTCGGGTCCGTCCGATTGTGGATCAGCCAAGAAAGCGTTACGGAAATGCGGAACTTGATCAGAGTTGCTCTCCAGCTGGCTAGTTATAGATTGATAGTTGCGTGACTGTGAAGCATAGCTATGCGTTTTGCTTCTTGGACTTATCTTTGGCCTCTATCCCCCTGTAGCGTGTACAAGGTCGTCAAAGCTGAGCAGACAAGTTCCAATCATGGAGGAAGTTGATGTCACTATCATCGGCGGGGGGCCTACTGGCCTCTTCATTGCGCTTCTTCTCCAGCCCTTGGGTGTCTCGGTACGGGTTCTAGGTTCGTCGCCGTGCTAGCTTATACAAAGGATGATGGACTCACAAGCATGCAGATGAAAAGGCGTCTACGCTGGAGCTGGGTCGAGCTGATGCTCTCAATGCCCGGACTCAGCAGTATTTTGAAGTGGCAGGCATCTTGGATGAGCTTCTGCCCGACGGCCTCAAGTGCAACAGTAGGTCAGACACGCAAAGACACACCGAGACGCATCTGACCCTGAGCAGCAAGTTCCACGTTCAAAGACGGCGACTTCAAGTCTCGTCAGAACGATTGGTGGGTTGGCATTGAAAACGCCCTCCACAAGAACTTCCTGATGATCGGTCAGCCTGTTGTCGAACAGGTAATGCACAGTCGGATCAAGGATTCTGTGAGCTACAACGAGCACGTCACAGCTATTGCCGAGGGCGCAGACTTTGTCCAAGTGACGACAGAGTCAGGCCGCAAAGTGCGCAGCAAGTATGCTGTAGGCGCTGACGGCGCCAGATCCTTGGTGAGAAGCTCGCTGGGGATCAGCTTCACCGGTACAAAGCCCGAGATGACATGGGCGGTTTTGGATGTCTTCCTTGACACAGATTTTCCCGTGTGTCCAGAGATCATCACCTTTGAGCTGAACGGAGAGTCTCGTGTGGCATGGATTCCACGTGAGCGTGGCATGTCTCGCTTCTATGTGCTGCTCAAGGGCGAGATAACTCAGCAGCTGGCAGAGGAGTCTATCAGAGAACATCTTGCTCCGTACCGCGTCGACTTCAACAAGACGGAATGGTTCAGCACGTTTGCAGGTAAACGTATCACCGAGACTTTGCATACCTGTATTTTGATCTGACCAAGCTTCAGTCAAGGAGAGGATCGCCGGATCCTTCATCTCCAAGCAAGGAGACGGGCGAATCATACTGGCTGGGGATGCCGCCCATGTCCATTCAGTCAACGGCGGCCAGGGCCTCAACACGGGTGTTTCCGATGCTTTTGCCCTAGCCTGGCGTCTAGCCTCACTCGTCCGATCTTCTGATCTGGCAGCTGATGCAAGGGACGAGATTCTGCGCAGCTACGACATCGAACGTAGATCCACCGCTGCCCAGGTCATCGGCGTTGCTGCAGCCCTGGTCAGGGACACAGTACACGCGGCCAAACAATACGTATCCACAATTCAGCGTAACGCTGGTTTCATCACTGGTGAGTAGATGGATATCTAATCATGCCGTGCCATGCGAACCAGTGGTCACTAACACGATGCTTACACATAGGCATGGGAGTCAGCTACTGCGATTTTGCCACTCCACTGGTGCAGGGCTCAGGCCAGAGTTTCTGGAAGGCCGGAGATCGATGCCCTGATGTGATGCTTACCAACAGCCTGGGGGAGAATACCCGTCTCTACTCCCGCGTTTCGTATGGAGACTTCCTTGTCCTGTCTATCGGCAAACGTCTCCAAGAAAGAAACGTCCAGGCCCCTGTCTACACCATTCTCCACAATGAGACGATTCACGGTCATAGCAACAGACGTCCCGAGGACAGTAGTGACGAGACAATCTTTACTGCTGATTGGGCTAGCGCGGATAGCTCGTTCGTGGTGGTTGTTCGTCCAGATATGTACATCGGATACGTGGGCAATAGTGACCAAGATGAGGGCTGGAGCACATATCTGCATAGGTATTCTCGAAGGGCCTAGCTGGTAGCGAGGGCCTGTCTTTTTGGACCGATACCTGGCCAAGCTACAAGTCATAAAAGCATAGAGAGAAACGTCAAGTACTATACACAGCGTTAGAGTTCCCAAGGTATACGTTACCATGCACAAGACTCTGCGTAGTAACTGAGCACATCTCAAGCGCGGCTGCTGACCTTGCATGCATAGGGAGACTCCCCAGGCAACATGATCCCTGTCAAGCAGCCCTGTCTTGCTACCCATCCTCTTCGGTCCGGACCTGTCTGCAGGCCTATTCACATTTGGTACCAAGGACGACGATCCAGTTGGCCACCTTCCTACCTCGTAACTGGCAACGGCATCTGGCACCATAATCAGAAAGTCGAGGGGTATTTGCCATGTCAGCAAGTCATCAATATGTTGCCATCTGGCAAAGATCGATCGATAACTTGGACGTAGTAAGCGACGTGACTGACAATGACGAAGCAAGGAATTAACACCTGCCTAAACTATCGTCTTCCGTAAAAGGACGCAGTAGTGCGGATCTGGAGGAGAGCAAGAAGAGTAACCCTCGGCAATACAGACGGATACTGTACTTTTGCATGGACCGGGGCTGTGTCCCACCGTACTCGGGGTTACCCGTGTCAAGGAAAATTCTTTTGGCATCCATGTTCGGCATACAAGTCTTCACCTTACCATGCTGGCCCACTTCAGGGTTCTCGAAGGCGAGTAGGCGAGGTAGCTGGGTGTTTTATATAATTATATGGGTAACACGTACGATTCAGGTGGATTCGACGCCTTCGGAGCAAACAAGAAAAGAGGAACTGATGCCGAAGTAATATCTTTGATAGTGTAGCGCATCCAAAGAGAATCACCCGATGAGTTTCAACCTGTTTCTTCCAATGACTTGCTGTTCTAGCGTCGAGGCTCTCACCAACCGCACCGCACTCCCCGCTCACTCATGGCTTCGACAAGGAAAACAGCCGATGATGGTCCTTCTACTGAGAACAGCACTTCTATGGATGATGTATCGCCTAAGCAAATCCCAGATGGTGGTCTGCTAGCATGGCTGCAGGTGGCGGGCTCGTTCTGCCTTTACTTTTGCACATGGGGTAGGATTTTCTCAATCGGAGACGGCTAAATCTTCAGAGGCGCTAAACGCGTTCATTCTAACGTGGAATAGGTCTCATAGCAAGCTTTGGCACCTTTCAAACCATGTACGAATATGACCAGCTGCCAAGCTACACGCCGTTTGAGATATCCGTCATTGGATCACTCCAGACGTTTCTCATGGTTTTCCTAGGCCTCATCGTAGGCCCCATCTATGACTCTGGCTATTTTCATCATCTGCTCGCGGCCGGGTCCGTCCTGATTGTCGTCGGAACCGTACTTCAGAGCCTGAGTACCAGATACTGGCAGTATATCCTCACACAAGGGTTGATGGTCGGCGTTGGTGCCGGCTGTCTGTCGATACTGAGCGTAGCGGTTACCTCGTTATGGTTTACCAAGAAGCTGCCTCTTGCAAATGGGCTGGCAGCTTGTGGTAGCGGCCTTGGAGGGCAAGTAGCCCCTTTTGTTCATCAGAAGCCGAGTCCTAACTCTTGCTCAGTGTTCTCCTGCCTATCATGATCCGTGAGCTTAATGCTCAGACAACACTACCGTGGGCGGTCCGGGCTGTGGCTCTGTTGATGCTAGTCCTTTTGGGGTTTGCCAACCTCGTACTCCGTTCTGGGCAAAATCCAAGTGGTCCACGCCATCGTCGACCACTTCTGGACAAGACGGCTTTCACTGACTGGCCATACCTGCTCTTCGTGGCTGGCTGCTTTTCAGTATTCCTGGGAATGTACACGCCCTTTGTGCATATCCAGAGCTACGCGCTCGACCGCGAGATCGTGTCACCCGACTTGGCTCTGTACATGCTGGCCATCCTCAACAGCAGCTCGATCTTTGGGCGCATTCTGCCTGCGTTCGTCGCACAGCACCTTGGCCCAATGAACACGATCATTGGAACTGCAATTGTTCTTACCATTACGAGCCTTTGTCTAATGTCAGCGACCACATTACCGCGGTTGCTAGTCACAGTTCTGATTCAGGGGTTCTTTACCGGCTCATTTTTCGCTTTGCAGCCCACCATCTTTGTGAGACTGACGAGTGATCCGAAAAGGATCGGGACAAGATTTGGCATGGCCTTTTCTGTCATGTCTTTTGCGCTCTTGTTTGGTCCGCCCGTAGGTGGTGTTTTGCGTAGGAGCTTGGGATACAACGCTGCTTGGGCATGGGCCGGCATAACGATTTTTATAGGAAGCATTCTCATCTTGGCAGGTAGATTGTGTCGAGACAAGGGGCTCCGAGCGGTTTGATACACCCCCCAGAAGTTGTCTTATGTACGGTTAAGATATTCAAGGCGGGTTGTTGTGGGATATAAAGGTGCATGTCTGGGAGACCATTGAAACCATTGTCCAGGTCCTATACTCCATTTTAAGCAGAGGACTGACAGAAAAATATTTATTAAATCACAAAAAAGTCAATCACTACGTGGCTCATAAAATACACATCTATATGCGTTAAAAGACATGTAAAATGTGCGAGATATATATGTGACATCACGACACTTGACAAATCTATAATAGAAAGGGCACATGAAACCACCAAGAGGTTATCCAGCTGCAAGATAAGAATCTTCAGGGTTATGTCACTGTATACCAATATATATCAGAGCTATTCTAAGAAAGATTCAAGGACAAACTCGCCAAAGTTCAGATCGAAATAGCGCTCTAAATCTATCGCCATATCCTCTCTCTCCAGCAAGTCTGTTCTCAATGGCCTTTCCTCAAGAGCATTGAATAGAGCTGTAAGCATGCTGGCTACCTTTCTCGCTTCATTCGACCGGTGTACCGACTGCAGCCAGATGTCGCGAGTGTGCCTCAAGGTGGATAAGATCCTGTCGTATATGTCGCTATTCAGCTGAACCAAGGGATTTGGGCCAATGGTTGAGAAAAGGGCCTTTGAGAGTACTGTAGTAGCTAGCAGAAACTCGTGGGCAAGGGTGGTTGATGTCAGCTTCCACCGCAGAGGCCATAAAGCACCACCAGTTTGCTTCGCGGCGCCCATATAGCTTTGCAGCTCTAATGTGTTGAGCGCTGCATTCAAAACCATAGCAAGACAGTGATCATGATGCCCCGGGTCGGTAGCTTGATCGGATCCCGACAGACAGTCTTGGAACAACAATAGCTGTGCTTGATAGAGCATGATGGCTAGAAAGCATTGTTGCAGCATCAACGTGGGACTCTCTGAAAGAGATTGCACATCTGACGACAGTTTCAGAGCCGGCGGTAGTGAGTCGTAAGTCTCCTGCATCAGTCTCTCGGCCTTGGAGACTTGAGAGGGAATGCGCTGAGTAGTGTTGATCATGTCCACCACGATGCCCAAGACCTTTGCCATTCTGATTCTGGAGACGACATAAACTGACGGGCCTAGTTCATCATCCTTCAACCTGGACCTTGGGAGTTCCAAGCATGTATCGTCAAATTCATCATCAGATAAGATCAAGGGTTCTCTTGTATCCCACTGCCCTTCGTGGAACATCCTTGGAACACCGAGTTGCATCGCAAGCATGGCATCGGCGCTGTGTAGCATAGCCCAAACACGCCTGCGCATCTCGCCTTGGAATGGTGTCATGCCTGGAAAATGGGAGGGATCTCGATGATACCCCATACGCAGAGCCAGCCGATTGATGACACCGAGTAACAGCCAGGAGTCAACTTCTGTATCTGGCCGCCTCAAGTGCTCAATGACAAAGTAATGCGCAAGGGTTTCAATGACATAGGGACCGCCTCGCCTGTAATTTCCCACCATCAAGCATTGGACGACCTGCTCTAGGTACAGGAGGGAAGAGGATGTTGCTGAAGACCATTCGGTCTCCGGTTCCAAGTTGGCTGCTGCTGAGCCAAAATGCGAAGACAGGCAGACCACGGCATATAAAAGCCCGAGCCAGATGGCAGAGACGCTCAGAGGGCTCTTCCAAAAAGCCTCATACTATGGCCATGGCCTGTTAGACGAGTATCTACTGTGAGCCGCACAGGGTTGCATACCTCTTTGTAGAAGACCGTCTTATGAACACAGGCGGTATCTTCGACCGGGTTGGTTACTTTGCCAAGTATCAGAAGCAGCACTCTAACTTACGAGGCATCATGTCTAGATCATGAAAGTATTCCGATACCAGACGATCTACTACAGGCCGAGAGGGCAGTGCAGCTACCAAATCTTCCTTTGAGCAAGACGCTTGGGAACGGAAGAGCAGGGCTGACGCTCCGATTCCAATTCGAGTCGTTTCCTCACACGAATCTTCTGACTCTGGCTGGGTGTATTCTTCCCACTGAGTCTGCTCCTTGAGCTCGGAGATGTTGTTCAGGATTGCAACCCAGTGAGAACTGCTGACATAGGTGGATTCCACTGATGAGCTGACTAAATTACCTGGTACTGTTTTGGGCTGGGCCGAGGGTTGTGCATTTGGGGGATGGACAGGATTTGACGAATCTGTCGATTTGGGTATAGGACCCTGCATCATAGCCACAATCTGGTTTTCGAGCATGCTTAGCCGTTGTCGAATGGTCTCTGGACCCCTTTGATGCGTATATCGACTATTACTAGCGTCCCTATGCATCTCGACTGCTGGGTAGTGGCATGTTGAAGCCAAGCCACGCTTCGAGCATGTGCTGCAAGGAAGCTGACGGTCACATTTGCATCTATACAGAATGTTAGACTGTAGCTGATGGACCGGTGCTCATGAGTGCTAATCCAGACGTTGAGCAGTAGCTTTTCTTACTTTCTAGTTCGACAAGCATTGCATGATAGTTGAGGCTTGTCTCTTCGTCTCGAGAGCGGTGGACGTGATCTGGACCCTGCAGAGAACAAAGGAGACTCCATAGGAAGCTTGGAGGCAACAACAGCGATCAGATGTTGGGTATACAGAGACAAAACCGCAGAGATATGAGTGATTAATCGCCGAGGCCGAGACAGAAAAGAGCTGACACTTTGTGGTGTAGTGAGTTCTTAGTTAGTCACTTCGGACCATCCGATCCTCCGACCATCCGATCCTCCGATCCTCCAATGACCCCCCCCTATACGACCGTCCGACACTGGTAAGCCGCGTATGAACGAAATGATATGCACTATAGCATTAAACAATTTCCTCTGGGTGGACATGATGTGCTGATCTACTGCCTACCTATATATACCTCTGATATCTTCCTTCAAGGCTCTAATCTGTTGGTTCATCACTTCCAAGACGTCTATTGCATCCTCAAACAGACAATATGGAGTCCAAGAACCAACAAGATATGCCACTCGAGACCCAATCCAGATTTGTTGACTGGGACGGGCCAGACGACGCAAAAGACCCGTATAACTGGGCTTCTTGGAAACAAGATTCTCACATTGCTCTGGTCAGCATCCTGGCCTTGGCTGTGTAAGTCGTTTTGTGTTTGCTATTGAAGATTGAGGTTACAGCTGAGAGCTGACTGAATTTATTGCTCAGAAACCTTGCCTCGACATTGTTTGCCCCTGCAGCGCCTGAACTTGCCAGCGAATTTGCTGTGACCGAGCCCGTGGTTGCTTCTCTTACCGTCACCATTTACCTATTGGGCTTCTCCTTTGGACCCTTGGTAGTCTCTCCACTGTCCGAGCTTTACGGTCGACTCAAGATATACCATGCGTGCAACGTATGCTTCATAGCCTTCAACGTCGGCTGCGCCATGTCGCAGAGCCTGGCTCCTTTTCTCGCTTGCCGACTTCTTGCAGGATGCGCAGGCTCTGCTCCCATGACTATAGGAGGCGGTACAATAGCTGACCTCACTGCTGTTGAGAAAAGAGGAAAGGCAATGGCCGTTTTCGGCATTGGCCCTTTGCTGGGACCTGTAAGTGAAACAATCCTCGGGCCTTTCCTTGACTTGCTTGATCTTGGTAACTAATTGTGACATGTAGGTGCTCGGACCTATCGTTGGCGGATTTGCCGCGCAGTATCTAGGCTGGCGATGGACTCTATGGCTTATTGTGATTCTGGTAGGATACAATATATATCAAGAGTTCCGTTGGGCTTGGTTAACAAAATCCTCCAGAGTGGTGTTACTACCATAGCTTGCTTTCTCTTCATGCGGGAAACATACGCCCCCGTTTTGCTGGCAGCAAAGGTAGCTCGGCTGCGAAAGGAGAACAACAACAGCCATCTGGTGGCCAAAGGAGCCTCTGATACTAAACGGCTGACGCTCCTCTTGCGAGCCATAGTTCGCCCTACAAAGATGCTTTTGCTGAGCCCTGTCGTACTCGGGCTTTCGCTGTATAATGCATTTGTTTTCGGCTTGATCTTCCTCCTTTTCACAACATTTCCTACCGTCTTCAGCGACAAGTATGGATTCGGCCTGGGAACGTCTGGGCTGAGCTACCTTGGCATAGGTCTGGGCACATTTGCTGGTCTCATCATCTTCAGTCTCGTCAGCGACAGAGTTGTGCAAAGGAGGCGCAAAGATGGTCCGGCCAAACCAGAGCATCGTCTCCCACTAATGATCTGGACCTGTCCCCTTATTCCAGTAGGCTTCTTCTGGTACGGGTGGAGTGCCGACGCCGGAACCCATTGGATAGTGCCAATCTTGGGCACCGCTCTGATTGGGGTTGGTGCTTTGTTTATTGTTGTAAGTCTTGTAATCTTTGCCTTTCTTTTGAGATCTGCGTACGCTCTCTTGCTAACGAAAATGCAGATATCATCTCAGATCTACGTCGTTGACGCCTTTGGAGCCGAGGGTGCAGCATCTGCTTTAGCAGCTCTGACGGTTATCCGATGCCTTTTCGGATGCTTCCTACCTATGGCAGGGCCTCTTCTCTATCATAGCGTGGGACTTGGATGGGGCAACTCTATTCTAGGATTCATCGGGCTGCTGTTTCTGCCTGTTCCTTTTGCTTTTTACACGTATGGGGAGTATCTTCGTAAACGATTTCCGGTTCAGCTTTAGCAAGGGCTACGGAGATTGCCGAGACCATTGACTATCATAAGACAGGAGATGGAGACGGAATACTTGCACATTAAGTGCTATAAGGTTAGATCAAGTCTTGGGCTTCGTGGAGTGTTCATGATAGGAGGTTTATCAAGGCCCGCCAAACTACAAAAGACAGCACCAAGTGATAATCGTTGGAGGTTCTTCAGAATGTTGCTTCAATCATACATATTTTTGCTATATAAACAAGTAAATAACATGCAACAGTGCTAAAGTCACCAAGGCTAACATTTCCCCGATGTACGTGTGCCAAACTAGGAGTTCTTCCACCCCAACCCTGCTCTGGTTCGATGTCTTTTTATGCGTGGTACCTTATCTGATGTATAAAACTCAATGTCTACATCAAGATAACGGAGAGATGCCGTTTTATAGCAGGTCCGGATACTAAAGCTCCAGGTTGAGAGGTGAGGTGCCGAAGAGGACGAGACGGGTCTCTTCAATAACTCACAAGTGCCCACGTCACGTCTCCCTTTACTTTTCATAAGCCCACAGCACGGAGCAATATTCCCCTTGGTCACTTGCATCGCCCATTTCGTTTAGTGATGCCCCTCTTAGAGACGAGGAGTGTGCCAAGGGACCTGTCGACCGCACAGTCTTGGACTTGCCTAGGGCTAGGGCCATTTATGATATAGCCATCAAGACCTGGCGCGTCTCTCCCGCGTCCAATGTGACAGTCCGCTTATTTTCAAGCTAGGTACACGTAACCTGCGCGTAAACTTGCGACGACTTGAAGTATGAGCTAAATTTCCACAGTGATGGGAACTTATATAAGAAAACCATCAAGCAATCGACTGTACTCGGAGATGTTGCATTTTCACACGAAATTAGAGGTTGGGAGGTGGCATCCTTAGCAAGAGCTGGCACATCATCAAGCTTGTTAGTTTGTATATTCCCTCTTTACATGGGAAATGCAGATTACTGACTGGCAGAAAAAGAAAACTATGTCACTTTCGATTATAGGGAGGCTATGGCACATCATCATAATCAAATTGTTCGTCAATAGCTCAGTAGTAGTTCAAGGTAGTGAAATCCCGCTTCCATATCCATCAAAGAACGTATCCTACAAAAGGTTCCCAAGGTGCAGATCAAATCATGAATCGACACAAGTTGTACAGTCTCGTCAAGCAAGGCATTGCCCAACGTTTACATCAAACCAGCATGTAAATACAGAGGGACCCTGTAGCTAGAGGTAGCTAATCCCGAGTCGTTCCGGACGACCAGCTCAAGCATTCAACCGACTAAGCCTTGGCTCTCTTGGTGTAGCGAATGTTTGGCTTTGGTGGTGTATCCATGTCATGGCCGAGGAAGTAATCGACATGGTGAGACTGGAGATAGCCCTTGACGGTGAGATCGTTGCGGTAATTGGGGTTATGCGCCAGAGTATAGAGGCGAATATCAGATGGCTGATCAGTGGTGAAGATGAGCAGTTCGTCCATATCAGCATTGGTCACCACAACCTCCTCTCTCCAGTCGCCAAGAATATCGCCGATGAGCATTGGGTATCTTCCATTCAAGACACCACCAAAGCTGTCGACCTTTAAGAGACGAGGAACTGCGTTGGACTTGGAGGGGTTTTCCCAGTCCCACTTCTCGAACTTGCCGTCGTTGAACAGCTCGAGGAGAGCATCACCGTCCCACCAGATGCCCAGATGAGGCCAAGGAGCAAGAGTCGTATCGTCAACCAACTGCTTGTTCTTGGGACCGTTGTAAAGACCACCGGAGAATGACCAAACCTCCATTCCTGGCTGAGTAGGGTCAATGTCGCCCACCATGCCACGGCCTATGTCAAGTACCTCTTTGCCGTGGTGCTCCCAGAGGATGGTGCCGTCAGTTGCGTCAAAGTAGTACTCGTACAGGAGATCTTCGGACCTCTGCTGAACTCCATAGCCCTGGAGACCGGCGCGCTTGGGATCGATCTTGGCAATATGGTGGCGATCGCCATGGATGATGCCCTTCTCTCCTAGAGAGTACCGCACGGTGCCATCACCGTTGAGGGCGAAGCCAATCTCGAGGTACTCGTCCTTGCCGTCACCGTTGACATCCACAATACGACTATTATGTCCATCAGGATAGGCCGCGTACTTGGTTCCTCTGGCCCATTTCCACTCCTGCTTCAACGCTTTGCCGTCAAAGGTCCAAGCCACGATGAGAAGATTGAACTCTCCCTTGTCTATACGGTTCTTCAGAAAGCCCACAAGATGAGGCCTCTTACCGTCCAGAAAGCCTGCACCTACTCTCGCGGCCAAGGGCCCATCGGATAAGTAGTCGGTGGGTAGTGCGGCAGAGGCACGAAGGGCTCCTGTTCGACCATCAAGAATGGCCATGAACTGACGATTCTCGTCTTGGCCCCTGTCAAACTTTTTGCCATCGCCAAAAGTTACCCCGTTGGCAATCCGGACAGCGACCTCGGCGAAGCCGTCACTGTCAAAGTCAAAGACCGTGACGCCGTCCCAATGGCCTATGTCGATAGCTGACGGTCCGGGCTCGATGTTGTCCTGGTTCTCGCTTCCGGGTCCCAGGTCGACTTCCCAGAGGAACGTTCCGTTGCTGGTATAGGCCTCGATAGATTGCCGTTTTGCGTGTCGATCCACGACAAAATCCCATTCTCCATCACCATCAAGATCACCAACCCACACATACTTGATGGTACTACCTGGGCGCAAGGGGACCCTCACTACCGGCTCCACTGCGTTGTCTGCTGGTAGAGTGAAGGAGCCAGTGGCATCTTGTTCTTTACCATCGACGACGGGTCGGACGGTGTATGTATTGTCCACGGTTTCGTCTACCGTCTTGTCGAGGAAGTTGGTTCCCTTGCTGAGGACATCCTTGTTGAGGCGTGCCGGTTTATCATTATCGGCGGCACGATAGACATTGAAGCCGATATCGTCGGGGTCGAGACCGAGGAGTCTCCAAGTGACAAGAACGTCTTGTTTGCTTGCTCGAACTGCTACAACTCCTCTTCCGAGGTCTTCCATCGGACGAGGGGTTTGCGCTAGAGCCACGCCAACAAGGGCACTGCCCCAAAAGGAGAGAAAAGATGACAGCTTCATGATGGACTATCGATCAAGGTATGAGACTTTACAAGAAAAGGTGGTCAAGTCTGCTTTGAGCTTGACTTGAGATGAAAAACAAAAACTATGGCATCTTTTATCTCCTTTATATAGCTAGATTATACTACAACCTGTGTACGCAACTACCACAAGTTGCATTCCAGTGACACTGTGGGTAATTGTGAAACAACTCAACCCTCTAATTTCTAAGAGGTGGAACTAATGATTCGGAAAATTGTTGATGGTTAGATCACCAAGTGAACGGAACATGGCTCTCCGCAAAACCTGGCTTCCGATAGTATTCTACGGCATATTATGCCCGGGTAACGGGAGAAGTCTTGCGGTACTATCAGCACAAGGTCATGTATGGACTAGATTGATTCATCAACTCTGTCAACGATTCCCAAGTAGATGCTCGCTCGGCTTAACGGCATAAGAGTGAGTCCACGCACTAGGCACGTACCAGTGTGCTACAGTACGTAGGATAGAGTTAAGTTAAGGAGGGGGATTCCAGGCCCCCCTTGGTTTCGGACCCCATGTGAGCTGTCAGGATTATAGTTGTTCATTTTGAAGGGATCGGGATAATTTGAAGCCATGTGACAGCCTTGCAACTGACAAGGATCTGGCTTCCCCCCTCCTTGATGTACCCCAGATTATGAATATGGTGACTCGTCTTGTCGATCCCAATTCTCTGATACATCTGACATGGTCCGAACCCCGTGTTACTTAAGCCGAGCTTGGAATCCTGTGCAAGTTTTGAACAATGCAGCAGAGAATATGGAGTTTGTGGTTTACCACTCAGTAGTTATGCTACACCGAGAGAAGAACGTGTACATGTAGGAAGTAAAACCGTAGTTGGCAAAGAGAATAGAGAGAAATATCTCGTAACACCGGGAGTCCACCGTCTTGCATGCTCGGGTCGAATTCCCTTCATCTTGCATCTCTGACTTTCAACCCGACTCTGTATTCTCTCGCCATCGTCAGATGTCAGTCAGTTAGGTCATATTTCCCCAGAACGACAGGGTCTAGGCAAATCCGGGGTAATGCTAGCCGTTGAGCTGGCGGCTGTTTGATGACGTGAGCCATGGCTTGTGAGCCCTTGGCCAAGGTAACCGTCAAGAGTCGCAAGCATGCATGGCTGAGGCACATGATCGTTATGCCCTGGGGTATGCATCTTAGGTTACCAAACCCTTCCTCTATTCCGAACATGCACACATCTTGGCGCGCATCACTCATGCAGAAGCAGAATGCCAAACATAGTAACTTTGTGTGCCGTGGGTTTTATACTGCAATCGTGTTGATATCTATATTTAAATATTTACTGTGTCTACATCTTGCCCTCTGAGTAGTGGTGACTTGGGCAAGGCTTGCCTCTCCTTGTAAATACTGAAGAATTAATTTATAATTTAAGCTCTCTAACGTCTCATATCCACCAAAGCTCTAATGGACTTCTCGTATAGATACTCCTCTGAACTTACCCATTACTATGCCGGCGGTCTCTGTGATAGCGTACCCGCCTACAAGCACAATGGCCCAGATATTTACGAATCGCCATCTTCCAAGCACAGCATGGCTGGAAGAAGCACGTCGACCCTAAGCGCCCCTCTAGAAGCGGCATGGTTCCAGTATGCAATTTCATCTCCTGACCCTACCTGAGTGTCTACCGGACAGGCTTGAGATGGTTTCATGTGCGCATGAGTTTGCGTTTCTTCATGATGGTTTATTGAAATTCTTTAGTGTTATTCGGCAAGCACTGAATTGCACAAAGTACTGATCCAGAGTAGATAGGATCCGTCAAGTCTCTATTTGCCAGGCATGTGAACTTCAACAGGCTTCAAACATGGATCACCCTTCGTTGGAAGAGCATCTACGAGCGGTGGGTGGCAGTAAGATAGGTGACAAATTAGCACATTCCTAATGATACTGACCATTGACTATAGGCTGGTGGCTTGTTCCGATTACTGACGCGGCTCGTCGTCTCCGAATCAAGTCTGGGGCACAAGGTCGATTTCAGCCGTCTTTGCTGGATATCTAGGACGTACTTACAGAACTCTTGAGCTTCAGATCTCGACATAACTCCTTATGTTCTTTGATGCCTTTTCAGAAAGGTGAAAACGTCCATAAAGGCTAAGAAATGGCTCTATCTAGACTGTAAGTTCTTTGTACTGGCTCGGATTATCTTTATTTTCCCAAGATCGCTGTGTTTCGTCACGGATAGGCTCTGGGTCTCACCATTGGTGCCTTTTCCCAAGCCCAAGCTTGCAGCAGCAACACTGCCGTATGAATCTTGGTATGTTTTGGTCAAGAAGGGATAGCACTACCACCAAGAGAATGAACGCATGCATGAGGTCTACGGTAAGTTTCTTGCATTTGCTTTAACATATATGACTTACTCACTGACCAAGCTCGACTGCCAAGCTCCTATCGTACGCGTCACGCCTGATGAAGTATCAGTCTCAGGCCCAGGCTTTGATTACACTGCCTTTGTCAATGGAGGCGTCAAGCGTCCTGAGTCACATAATAATTCTTTTAGGAGTGGGCTTGGTGTAGAAGGTGTTGAACTATAGAGATAAAATTAATTGTTTTTATTGTTTTTATTGAGGGAACAGCTCCCGCGTTGCAGACACACTCTTTGCTTCCAAGGATCTTTCCTTGCATCTTGAAAGATAGAAGCCAATCAAGCATTACTCCTCACATAATAGAGTCTTAAAACTTGAAAGCCGGATAAATAACCATTTGAAAAGCTGACAAGTAATTTCCGAGAGCTTCGAGGCACTAGAACAAGGGCTCGTTATGGTCACACTTTTGGAGCATTTGTCGGCGATGCTATACGGCATGTCTACATCAAGGAGCTCAATTCACTTCCTAACAGCGATACTATCTCTTCAAAGTGATGAGTAATTCTCTATGGATTGTTGATTACATATAGCATGGAACTAACAGTCTACGTTAGGTTCGAGATGCTGCGTAGTGTGTCTCCGAGTGTTCCACTCCTTCGTTTACTACCGTGGCTGATCAGGTAAGGCCAAACTCCCCATTTGGGGCTGCTGATGATGTTTCTGCCGTGTTGCAGCATTCCCAAGTATATTCCTCAACGTTGTGTCGCCTTGTTCACTCCTGCTGCTCAGGCTTTCCAAACTCTCATCATCGTCTAGTTTTCTCCTCCCGTAAACAATCTGTACAGGTACTCAACATGAATTCTGGCATGACAAGCTGGTCAACAGATCGAGCAGGCCGAACGTGAGAAGCTTGACAATAAACTCAAAGGACTTTAAACTGTCCTCGAGGGAATACCTACCCTCTTCCGCTTCCTCGTGCACGAGAGTGGGCTGGCACCTGAAGACTTGAGTACAGTGAGAAAGCAGAAAGACGACATGGTTCTTCTTGGAGGTGTGACAACGACTAGTACTCGAACAGGGACAATTGCCGTTTTCCATATATTCAATCAGCCTGATAAAATACAAAATCTCCGGGACGTGCTCAAGGAGGCTATATCTAGATATCATATCTCAAGACACAACCGACGTCAAGACAAGTTGAAAAACTACCTTGACTTGAAGCTATTATCCGAGGACGCCCAAAGTAAATCAACCAACATACCGTCCAACTCAACTAGATTGACCTATGGGTCTATGTGTAGACATCCACGTATATCACCTGATGCAGCATCAAGATTCAGAGAATGTTTAATCCATGCAGGGGGGTCTCACAAATAGTATTGGCGCGGCTCATACAAAGCTTTGGCTGGCGGTTGTTGCTAGCCTGCGTTGCTATGTACATATACACTGCATGCACATTTGACCTCATCAAAAGGTTATCATCGTCTGGTAACGACAATATCTTCCAAGATTCACTGAGTAAACCTACTATAGTAATAAGGCAGCTCAAGGTTTAGATTAGAGTAGACTTGCCCAATCTTTATCGTTCAGAAAAGTCGACAAAGACCGCATGCTATTGCATTCAATGCCCAAGGAACCTAAGAAAAAGTAGTTGTCGTTCAGAACCCCCCAACCAGGTTAGAGGGAAGATATCCTAGCATATAATTCATGAGACAACCCAATGCCAATTCTTATTTAACAAATTGCATGACTGTGCTTCTAGCTGTATATGGAGCGGGCAAGAACATGCACCCATCAGATAATGACAAAGTAGATAAACACGGAAGTTTCATACGCATGAGCAGCTTGAGCCCTCTACAGTACATGTTTCTCACAGTAAAATGCCAAGAGACTACTCAATAAAATAGGGTGCTCATTTGCTGGTTAGATGCTGCGTATTCCTAGTCGTTGCTAATTGTCAACATCGTTTACCCTCCTTTGTAAATTTGTTCCATTCCGGGCATGGTTATTCAGCTTACCGAAGCTCTTTTACCATCATGCTCTAAGCTTGACATAGAGTTGGATAGTTCCGTGCTGCTATACGAGTAAGCACTTGTTGGGCACTATTTCAGCACGCCAGTTGTAGCCACTGACATATCCCATGTCGAATATGCCTGACTGTTGCAGCTTGACACAATAGTAAGAAAGATTTGAAATCGTCTTCAAGTATTCCGCTGTAGCAGAATCCATCCTCCACAGTCCGCTTGGTCTATCTGGGAATCAGCGCATGGGGTGGCTGAAAAGACAACCCTATGCAACAAGAATTTAACCGGGAGCGAAGACGCGGCCAATGTTACTCTTATCAGCAGAAAGACCGTGGTAACCGACGCGAGTCCTGCACAACTAAATAGCGCACAAGGATGCAACTGGGCTGGACCTCGAGCACAGCCCTTGCTGCAATGGTCGACCCCTGGTATACTTGTTATCAGATGATCAGATAAGATTAGATGCGTCCACGGGGCTTCATTGCCCAATACTTATCAGATCAGACCCAGCCACGCACAGGCTTTCCTGTTGTGAACCACCTAGCTTGAAACCGCTATTCGCTCCGAGCTAACACACTCGAATAGGAAACTGGTAACCCAAGTCTCAGCTGCCATTGCTTGGCTATCTTGGCACTGCATAGCGAGGAGGATGGTTGCAGAAAGACAGGGATTAGCAAAAGCCATCGTAGAACCCTTGTGTGGTGATTCTCACAGGACTTCGTATTCATGGCCAGCAGCCAGCTCTGTTCGTCCGATGTCGGGTCCATGTTCTTACCTCTGAGCAAGAGTTGTCCTATATAAGAGGCGTGTCCTCGGACCCTATCCTTGATCCTCTTGTCTTGATCGAACATCTCAGCTTCTTCCATCAATTGTCTTCCCAGCCCCAAAACTTGTTGATCTAGCCATCATGCATCTGCCTTCTATCACTCTCGCTCTTTTTGCTTCAACTTCGCTCGCCGCTGCCCTCGAGCCTCGTTGGGAGTTTCCAGACTCTGTCCCTGCTCTAATGAGGCGCCAGGAACCCGGAACACCTCTATATGCCTGCCATGAGAACTGCGGTACGTGCACATACGCACATGGAGCTCTCTCGTCGATGACAGTTACTAATTCCCTCGATAGGCCTCTTGATCACCCTCGGCCGTCAACCGGGCTACTGCACAAACGCGGAGTGGAGGCAACGTTATAGGAACTGTATGGCTTGCGCCAACACATACAACATCTGGCAGTACTACCGTTCCGGTGTCACCGCTGCTGCGCGCCCCTGTGGACTCAACCCTACTCCTCAGTAGGGAGCTTGCAACCGCTGATTTTGGGGACAACCTTTGAGCCTCTGTAGGCCTCGTGGACTCCAACACAGTCGAGGCTGGAGACAGTAAAGATGTAAAGGATCATAGGGATACTATGGTCTCTAACAAAGACATTTTGGTATAACTGTTACTACATCACTGTCATTTTAGCCAAAGAGGGGAAGATTGAGATGATTTTAGAACGAACATGAACTCCCATGCTACTAAGATATCCGCCTTATAAATGTTTGAGTGCTACTTTTGGGTCCTGGCTATGTAGTGTCTGGGCCATTTACCAAATTGGGTGATGGGTAGATACCGCCATGGAGCGAAGCTGTGCTATACGCACTATGCTCTACGCTTACCAGGACCAACGTGCGTTGGAAAGATGCAAGAAACTGGCAGAGGATGATACAATTCTCAACTTGAAACTCTCTAGACTTGCATATCTGATGTCCAGCTCGTGCTGAGTCTGCCACCTGGGGGATAAATCTAGGCATTCAAGTCTACTTGCAACGGCAGCCATTGACCGAAGCACAATACGATCGTAAGCCAATCTACTTTTCAATCAAGCGATAGACTGACTGCGCTTTCCGTTATTGCGTAAGCTCTCGGTGGTCGTGCCAAATCCAGTGAAGAAGAGTACCTTCTCGATCTATCCTATATACCCCTCAAGGCCTGGATACACATCCAAAGACTGGTCTACTAAGTGTTAGTGCTTTGCTATATGATGCTTCTGCTGAGATGTGTTTTTTCCACATCGATAAGTAGCTCATTTGCTGTCTAGTACTCATATTTAGATGCTGACACTATTTCCAACAAGTTGTATAGCTGCCAAGACTCCCTTTCGAGGTACTGTCGTTGGCATGGTCTGGTCCTTATCCCTGGACTGTTCCATCCTGTGATTTGTGATATTTCTTGGCCACAACATAGTAATATTTGTTCTATTTGGTAGACCTATGTGAGACCTAGCAAGTACGACATATTCACTTATATTCGATCTTTACAGGATTCCAAAGAGTGTTGTTGAAAGTATCGGATTTACTCATGTTTGGTTCCTGAGCTGGACCAATCGACCTGCACATTGTCAAAGAAGGGCGTAGTCCAAGAGACACACAAGAACAAGTGTAATTGGAGGCTTGAAATCTTGAAAAAAGTCAAATTGTTTTGCGTTTTGCATAGAGGAAAACGACCCGTGGGCATTATACCATCTACCTCCACTAAGCCTTGCCCAACAGCGTCTTTACCAGATCATCCACCAACTGCACAACCGGGTACTTTGGGAAGTTGGGCTTGTAGATCTACGATCCGTCAGCATACGATCATTCACAACGATTGCAAGGCTGGAGTCACTCACCGACTGGCATATGGAGTTGAATTGGGTTCTCGCAGCTCTGAGTAACGTCAACTCATCGCCGGGCACCCCAAGCTTGACCAATTCGCCAGACTGGTCGACAGTATCCCAACCAGGCCCAGCAGCAGGGTTCTTGATCCATTCAACGAACCACATATGAATAGAATCGGCCAGAGCCTGTTGGGCGCTGGTCACGCTTTCAAGCGAATCAAAACACTCATTGCCACCATGGAAGAAAGGAACTTCAGTACCGTGGGTGGGAGCAGTGTTGGGGGGGCCAACGACATTGTCATGGGCGCCAAAGAAGCGGTATACCCACGTCTTTTGTTGCTCGCTGCGTAGGTCAAGGAGGTAGTCCACAGGGCAGTTGAAGCGTGCATCGCCGTACTGTGCGCCACTGCGAAGAGCTTCGCTTGCAAAGTCAGAAGCGCGGTATGCGTTGATGAGGGAACTGTCAGGAATGTGCGCACTATCCGCATCGAACGTATTGATCCAGGAGCCAAAGTCGCCGTTCTGTGCGCCATAGACCAGGCTAAAGATGGTACCCTCGCCATCTGATGTTCCAGTCAACAGAGGGACTCGAGAGGCATAGTGCCCAGCAGATAACCTCGCAGCATAGTCCGAGAATCGAGTGACATCGTCGACGACGGGAGTGAACCATGTGTTGAAGGTCGAGTTAAAATTGGCTGTCTGGAAATCGTAGATGCCAACATGACGAAGGCAGTCGAGTTGACTATTGCCGCCCTTGGGGCAGCCAACCTCTTCTGCGACAGCATTGAGGGCCTCGTCGGCGGGAGCATAGGCAGGACCTGAGAGAGCATTGGCACTCATCTCGACGGCGCCTCGAAGGAAAGTATCAGGGTGGTTCCATAGATAATGATCGACCTGGACACTACCCGATGAGTGGCCACCGAAGACGATGCGGTCAGGGTCACCACCAAAAGCTGTACCAGGTTAGCTCCGTGTTGGTGCAGACAGTACCTTTTATACGATATGGTGCTCACCCTGAATGTTCTTATGGATCCAATCCAAAGCTTTGTCAACGTCAAGAATACTAAAGTTCTGAGACTCATCGGGGCGTGCATCCTTCAGCTCAGACGAATGAGGTGAAGCAAAGATGCTCTCACGGGTGTTGAAGTTGACATAGACAACTCCGTTTCGAGCAAAGTTGGTACCTTGGATTTGAGGGTTGCTGTTCGAGCCAGTAACCATAGCACCGCCGTACATGTAGACAAACACCTACATCAGCATACGTTAGTCATGGCCCCTTGAGATAGACGGTCGAGGCAAGACAAGACTCACAGGCAGGTTCTTCGCATCAGAAGGGGCCCAGATGTTGAGGTTCAAGCAATCTTCATCTTGACGAGTAAAGTAACTGTTGGAGATGGCCTGGGGACATGTCGGACCATAAGATTTGGCATGGAATGTTGACTTGGAACTGGGCACATCTTGAGGTGCCCTCCATCTGCCGAGTCTGTCAGCGTCGGCGAGCCTCTACAACACTCCCTGCTGTCGACATACCGGTTCTGTCCCCCGGTGGATGCAGCAAATGGGATGCCCAGATAGACTGCGTTGCAGTGCTTGTCGCGGAACCCTTGGACGGTGCCTTGTGGGATCACCGCACTGGGAACAGGCTGTTTAGATTTGAGGGAGCAGCTTGATGCTGCCGTTACTGGCACAAGGTAGGAAGTAGCCAGGATTAATCCCGCGGCTGTTCTGATGAGGCCCATTTTGATAGATGGCTGAAACGTGAGAGGCAGAAAAGGCCAAGATCGACTCAGGGCGTAGAGATTAGGTGGATGTTGTCGTAGCAATCTTTTTTAAACAGAGACAAGTTACCATTGATGGATCTTGCGCGTACCAAAGAGTAAGAGTCTCCGAACCTCGGTCTGCTAACTGAATGCAGCCGCATGAACGGTCTCGGTGGTGGAGAGAAGGCAGGGTATGCCCATGCCCATGCCACGAGGAGCTATGGGCCGCCGCTTGTCTTTCGGTCAGACTCTGCTCCGTACTAGCCGGAGATAGCTGACCATCGTCGGACACAGGCTATCATAGAGCTTAGCGGAGCGTGGCACGACAGGGTTGATGAGTCAGGAAGCGCAAAATATGCTCAAAGTCTTGAACAAACCATGATTCCATGACTTCTGGAAGCATGATTTCAACGAGCCTCTGCTTGGTTAGTCGGAAACTCGGGCAGTCCGCACGAGACCGAGGTTTTATCGACTCCTCCAGGACGAATCCGTCTGGCACATAGCAGAGCATCCTTTCACGCAGTTACTACCGCGAGTATCGGTACGCACATTGCGTGGCGACATTATGGGCCTCCTCGCATCTGCTCCTAGATAGAAAAAGGCAGCGTAGCCAAGACAATGGAGCCACGAAATTTTCCAAGTGGATCGTCGCAAACACTTTCCCAAGGGCGTCATCAGATTAGGGCCATTGGGCATGGAACGACTGAGCCTGCTAATTCCCACTTTCAACGGTGCACGCACAGGCAAGCCAGGTAGTTAGTTTATGCCATACGATGGGCAGACCAGACGCTACTTCACCAATATCGATTTGAGGTATGGTCTCGTAGGTCATTCATCAGCAGAAGCAGCTCGGTTGCCTGCAAAGCTGAGTTGGATCTTCCGTACCGAGGCACGATCCAGGTGCATACATAGTATATCCATCCCATGGGGCCTCGATAATGGATACATGCGCTGGAGGATACATGATTGGAGTAAGAATCGCATCACGCACTGGATGTGTACCATCTTCACTGTTGGCCCTGACGCTAGATGATCTTTGTCCCACATGGCTGGCCGGATCTAGACCTCGAAGGCGATGATAGCGTACGCTCACATATTCTATCTTTATCCAATGGGGTTCATACCAAGCCCCGAGTGTACGGTACCCCCTGCTATTCATCCCATCCAACGCCAAGCTCAGGGGCCACACAACCAAGCTACCGGTAACAATAAGACACAAGCATCCTCCCGCTCGATTGATGACTGTTGGTTTATTTCCCACATCTGCATCGCCATGGCAGAGGGCCTCGGTCAAGTGGTATGTGCTGTGACTCCCAACTAGTGTGTGTTGATATCGACATTAACTGTGAATCAGGTGTCGTGGTACATATGTACTATCGTTGCCTTTGTCTTTCTCCTTCTTCGTCTATGGATTCGAGCTCGCAAAATTGGATCTCTTGCGATTGACGATGGCTTCATTATTCTGGCCATGGTCTGTCTGATAGGCGACTTGGCTATTCAACAACGCATGTGGAATTTAGGTATGGCTGAAATGGGCAGCGTCAGCCCGGAGAGCTTTGTTCAGATCATCAAGGTAAACATGCGTGTCTTCTAAGCGTAATCAATATTGGAAACCGAACATGCTGACTACTCTGAAGATGATCGTTCCAGGATCAATTCTGTATGTCTCGTCATTGTGGGCTATCAAAATAGCCTTGGTGCTGTTCTACAAGCGACTTGCTGCCCCAGGGACAAAGCTTCAGATCATCTACAACGTCACATTGGGGGTTTTGGTGGTTTTCTGGATCACCATCTTCTTTCACATCATCTTCCAATGCTTTCCTCACGACAAGCGGTGGTCACCAGACCCAGAATGTCGGTTCTGTATGGCCGAAACAATAGATGTCACGCTGACTTTACGACAGACCAGTGCGATCCAAAAGACCAACAGATCAATTACTGGCTGACTGTTTTATGTAAGTGCCTTGACCTCCTTTGAACGCCAATGTGATGCTCACCCTGGACTAGTAAACATCGGCACTGATCTCGTTAGTAAGTAGAGGCAAACGCAGCCTCTATCACGGCTCCTGGCTAACGGTCACTAGTCATTAGTTTGCCCATATCGATGGTACTTCAACTTCAGATGAAACTCAAGCAAAAGATGGGTGTAGCAGCCATCTTCGCGCTCGGCTTCCTTGTTGTCATTGCGAGCGGTGAGTCTCTGCAGCTCCAAGCCATGGTAGAAGGTATCCTAACGATGTCAGTTATTCGAGCGTACTTTTCCAAGAGCAACGAGACCATGCTTACATGCACAGTCTCCATGGTGGAGACAGCTGTCGCAATTATTGCCACTTGCCTCCCTCGTACGTCACCTCGGTTCTATCACAGGATATCTCCATCGCTAACACAGCATATACAGCTTTACGAACACTGTTCCTTGGAAATATGTCGTCAGCCCGGACAGGATCAAACTACGGACGGTACGAACTCTCATCAGCCGGTCAGAACCACACTCGGCGAACAAACCAAAGCCGGATCGTCACGAATGTCATGGGCGGTACACAGAACCACGGCAACGACTCGCAAGATGAGCTTTTCAAAGACCCAGCTCAATCTGTAACCGGCAAAAGTGTAACGAGTGACAAGAATGCTGGGATTACAGTAAACACTACGATTTACATGCGACATAGTACAGAAGAGGCCAGAAGGTCACAAGCAAGGCTTGAGAGCATTGCCTGAATATCTCTACGACGTGTTCTTGACTATACTTGAACAATCATACCGAGACTAGCCCTTGATTGTAGTGAACTGCGGTGACAAGGTTCCGTTGCTCAACATGGTCTTTATGTAAGGCCACCATCCATCTCTCGCAACTCTATGAACGAGTGATGGCTGAAGCATGCATTTCGACTACCACCGTGTCATCATGAACTGACATCTAATTGACGGAGGGGTCAAAATTAAACTCTTGCTCCGTAAAGTACTTTGTTTGCACGGGCATATCTTGTGATGAACCACAGAAGCGTGCTATGTCGTTTATGCGTGGTGCAACCTGATCAGCGTTCCCATGAATAATGTTGCTGCGCTCCGCCAACACTGCAGAGTACACGACCATGATAGTCAATTGAACCAGTGAAACCACCAAGACCAGCAAGACCTCGGCAGGACGTATCCTCGGCTTGGTCAGAACGATAGTCTCCGAGTTACATCATCTATCTAGTCGATCTCCTCCAAGTTCCCCTCAGCCAACAACTTGCGATCTTTTATGCTTATAAAGCCGATCCCACGCCATGTGGAGTTGGAATCCGACATGTCCAATAACAGCTTTCACCGAGCAAGAGTCCGAGCCGAGGTTAGAGAAGGATTGTCTTGACGGACAAGGGTCTAGTTGGCAAATCCACGGGCGAGTCAGAATATATCACCCGTACACCAAAGGGAGCTGACAGAAATATCTAGTGGGGGTCTCACAGAAGAATGTCCACAATCTTTTTGTCGAGATCTGCAACTTAGCTAGCGTTAGTATGTTCAAATGCTGGGAGGGCTTTGGTGTGCGGGTTATTTTCCAAGTCCGCAGGTCCGCTTGCGATCCGCTGCTGCAGTGGACTTGTGGACAGCTGGAATTGCGCCATGGTCTAGAAAGTAGGATATATATAAAAAGCAGACCAACGATGAGACACATTTCGCCATCATCACCTGTGACAACCTTGCATCTTACTTCAAATGGCTCCTCTCGACCACCTTGCTGTGCCCAAAGGGTCTCTAGTCTTGGTGACTGGCGCAAACGGTCTCCTTGGCTCTCACGTTGCTAAGCAATTCCTCGAGTACGGCTACAAAGTCCGCGGCACTGTCCGGGATGTAGAAAAAAACTCGTGGCTCTCGACTACCTTCAATAATGAGTATGGGCAGGGCAGCTTTGAGCTCGCCAAGGTCGCAGATATGGCTGCTGATGGTGCCTTTAGCGAAGCCACCAAGGGTAAGACATGATCTCTTAGCTTGGTGTTGTTTGTTTGTTTGTATGAATGGATGAATGCGGCTAATCACCATAATCTCAGGCGTTGCTGTGATCGCTCACACGGCCTCCATCATGTCGCTCAATCCTGACCCAAACAAGGTGATTCCTGATGCCATCAACTTTGCCGTCAATGCATTAAAGGCGGCCTACGCAGAGCCGAGTGTCAAACGATTTGTCTTCACCTCATCGTCGAGTGCTGCTGTCGTCTCCATTCCTGGCGTGCCTGGCGTTGCTGTAAACGAGGACAGCTGGAGCGAAGGCATTGTCAAAGTAGCATGGGCCGACCCTCCCTATACAAGCGAGAGAGCTGGTGCTGTGTATGCTGCAAGCAAAACGCAGTCAGAGCAGGCCATTTGGA
Organism: Fusarium sp. NRRL 66182; assembly: GCA_013266265.1. Taxonomy (NCBI): domain Eukaryota; kingdom Fungi; phylum Ascomycota; class Sordariomycetes; order Hypocreales; family Nectriaceae; genus Fusarium; species Fusarium sp. NRRL 66182. The sequence continues at coordinate 110,168 of JABFAK010000156.1, forward strand.
AGTACCACAAGGAACACCGCGATGAGCGGCCAGACCTGGTGGTCAATACCGGTAAGATATCTCGCCCTGCCGCGCTCCAAGTTGTCCCATCTAATCGGCTCTAGTACTTCCCAACTACAATTGGGGCAAGTCAATCGATCCCATCAACCAGGGCTTCCCAAGCAGTTCTGCCTTCCCCGTTCTCCTGTATCAGGGCAAGGTGTCTGCCATTCATCGCCGCATCTGTCCACGTATGTTTTGTCCCTTTACAATCAAGTTTCCACCAAATAACCCGGGCACAGAGTACTTTATCGATGTAGATGACACAGGCAGACTCCATGTTGCTGCAGCTATCTTTGATCATGTCAAAGACCAACGCATCTTTGGATTCGCAGGTCGGTTCAACTGGGATGCGATTTTAGATGTGCTCAGGAAGCACAACCCCGACAAGTCGTTTCCTGACAACTTTTCCTCGGGAGATGACCCTAACGTGATCGAGCCGAGAGATAAGGCGGAGCAGCTCCTTAAGGATCTTGGTCGACCTGGCTGGACGAGCCTGGAGGACTCAGTTGCAGGCATTTTTGAAGGAATCCGCAGCGCTGGTGATGAGCTCAAATTACGAGACTATCAGGAACTTGAAAACACCTCCGCTGGTGACAGTTGATCAGATATAGCTAGAGCTGGTGATTGAAACCAAACCAGCCTGGGGCAATCAATACGCGGTGCTGCAGTGGCAGTATACACAACATCATATCAATCCAGCAACTTTTCTATGGCAGCAGTGAAACTGATTCAAACGATTTAATTATGTATTCTTGTGTAGGATTGGACTCTTTTCTTCACAACAACATCCTCTGTCCTAACCAAGACTTGTATTATTGGGCAGTCAGTTCTTCAAACCAGACAAGATAACATCCGCAGCCTTCTCTGCCGCCATAAATGTCGATACAGCGGTAAACGTACCCGGAATACGCGGATAAACAGAAGCATCGACAACCCGTAGACCGTGAACACCTCGCACGCAGAAGCTAGAGTCCAGCACTGCCATGGGATCTCCATCTGGACCAATGGGGCAGGTAGACGAGGCATGATGCCCCCAAGCAACATCCTTGATATAGGTTTCAATGTCCTTCTGCGAAGTGACATGAGCACCAGGGAGGACTTCTGTGACGTTGACGGCTTGGCTCGCCAGTGCCTTGCGGGTGAGCTCGACCGCCTCGTACAATGCCTGAAGATCACGAGATGAGTCGCCGCTTCCAGTGTCAAAGTAGTTAAAGGTAATCTTGGGCACATCAAGAGGGTTGGCGGAGCGAAGCAGAACATCACCGGCAGTGTTGCGTGGGTGAGCCTTGAGAATAGCCCATGTGAACCAGTCGTGCTCGATGGTTGCATTGACGGCATAGCCAGGGAAGTATCCTCTAAAGTTGACGGGGCCACCAAAAGCAAAGATATCAAAGTCGTCGTTGGCTGCAGCACTGCTCTGGTAGTACATGGCAGCAGCAAGTCCTGAAGAAGAGTAGATGCCATGATCGCCGTCGACAGGGCTTCTCCAGCGGTCGAGGCAAGGGTCCTGATCCGTGAACAAGCCAAACGTACAGCCATCCAAGGCGGGGAAATCCCTGGGGGTGTTTCCCTGAACACTGATCTCGTAGTGGTCCTGGAGATTGGTCCCAACACCAGGAAGATTGGAAATGACTGGGATGCCGAACTTCCTCAGCTCCTTGGCCGGGCCGACTCCGCTAAGCTTCAGAAGCTGTGGAGTGTTGTACACGCCGCCAGCAACGATGACTTCGCGAGACGCCTTGGCGCTGCCTGGCTTACCGGCAGCACCTGTAGACAGGGGGCTCGCCTTGTACAAGTGCTTGCCATCGAGGAACTTGACGCCAGTGGCTCTGGGCGGTTTTGACGTATCAAAGGTGACCTTGGTCACGTAGCTGTTGGTGCGAACATCAAGAGGGTACTTTTTGGTCCCGTTCTCAAAGGTAGCGTCCCTGACGGCGAGGATAAGCTCTCGGGGTCCAATACGGCTGGCCTCTCGGGTAGACAATGGGATCTGATAATAACCAGGTCCCTGGTCACGGCTCTTTGTGTTGGCATTGGCGTCACCGGCAATGAGCCCGTCCATGGTGATGTTGGTGCCCGTCACCTCTGTGAGGGCAACGGCGCCTCCGCTCAGCAAGCTGAGGAGCTGTTCATCGTTGAGGGGGATGCTGAGAGGGGCATTCTCTGTGCTGAGCCAGCCATCGTACCCGTGGCCATCTTGGCCTGCAGGCAAGTGCCGGTTATCTTCCGCCTTGACAAAGTACTTGCGCATGTTCTCAGCTGACCATGACTCATCACCAGTGAGCGAGGCGATGTAGTCGAAATCGGATCGGTGTGGGTAGACAGCAATGAGTGCATTGTGCGCCGTGCAGCCTCCGAGAGCCTGGGTTCGAGGGTATAATGTGCCTTTGAGCTTGGAACCGCGTGGAGGGTTCAGACCAGTAAATTCGCCGTTTGGCGTATCGTAGGTGGTCTTGAAGTCGCGTGCTTGTCGTTTATCATCTGCGTAGTGGTGCACGTAGAAGTTCCAAGAGATCTCCGGGTCTTCAGATGCATTGGCCGAGTAGGCAGGGACAGTGTAATTGACCGAATTGAAGTCATCGCCGGCTTCGATGAGGAGAGTCTTGTGCCCAGCTAATGCTAGACGAGCGGCCAAGGGGCCACCTCCAGCCCCAGAGCCCACGACGATGTATTCATAGCCGTCGAGTGCAACGGCGCACACAGAAGCTGGCAATGCCAGCAGCCCTAGGAAGAACGGATGCCTCATGATGAAATAAGCCCGGGGGATCACCTAATTTGTTGTGAAGAAATCAGGCTGCGCGAATGGGGATATTGGACAATCGAGCATGGCTGTTGGATACTTTTATATCTTTTCTATCCGTCAGCTTTGAGGATGCTACTGGTACTACAAACTCCCATGGTCTCCATTACTCAGTCTATTACCCCGTCCGTGAGTTACCACGATGAGTAGCATCAACAGATCGGATTGCTGGCTATTTAAGGCATGTAATTTCGGCAAGGAACCCGGGCCAATAGTATGACAATCAGGTCATGCTGTTTGGATCAGGAATTCGTACTGCCGAGGTTTTGGAGCAATGAGAAAGCACACCTGATGAACCTCAGCAACCGGCATGGTTACTCTGAATGATACACAAGCAGGACATGCTAACTGTACGCAGTTACCTTGTCCTTCTTTACGCCGGTTCTCAAAGCTAGCCAAGCACTGCTGACAATGCAAGGGGTTGCATCAATCGGCTTGGACCAAGCTGGCATAGCGTTACACCGGAGATTCACAATTAGACGAACCCCCCTGCATTAGCTTCGCTCGTTGATAGCCGTTTGAGGAAGGTTCTCAGTCGGAACTTGAGAAAAGTATTGTATAACCTGCGTGCCTGCTATAACTGATCCATTTATACGTTCTAGGATGCCATACCGATCTCAGCCACGTATCCTATCAATGCTACGTAGGATTGATTATCACTTGCATTCGACAAGGTCCGTGATCGACTCGGAATGCAGCCATCCGGACACAGCACCTTGCTCGTTCTCGTTACTCGGCTTCCATGAAAAGCATGCGAGTTGGATAATGCGAGGCTCCCACGGCTGGAAGTTCCATGGGAGTATGGGTAATCATCTAGTGAATAAATTGATGTCATCCGATACAGCAGAAGAGTTGAGGAATAGAGGGACATTCGGACATTCGTGCCGTAGCATTAATATGACGCGTGGCCAGCCACAATGCTTGCAGTCAACTGAGATGACTGCATAGCAGGAGACAGAGGCAGTGGGATTTCTGCGTCATGTGTAGCTTACCATGCATATTTTAGATTTATAGCATGTGCCATAGATTCCGCCAAATTCGTTTAGTAAAATGGTTTACTGGCTATCATATAGCGTTACTCGGGAGTCGAACAAAGGTGTTTTACAACCAAGTGCTTGAGAGTCTGTCTATTACGGGGCAATATTACCCCGCCCCGTTGGCCTATATGCAACCTTGACCTGAGCAGGTTATTTCTAGTGAGTAAAACTAGTGTGGAATTATAAAAGAGGAAAATCGTATCCAACATACTTGTCGTTGGGATCGTTGCCATGATACACTTGTGCATCCGACTTTACCTTGCCAGGGATCAAGTGCCTGCTCTGGAACGGCTGAGCTTGCCAGGCGGCAGAGAAAACAACAAGACTACGTCTACTTGGTGAGAAAATGACAACAATGTAACAGAGACGTCGTTGGATTGCGTTGGGTGACAAGTCTCAACGTGTTGGTTTAGTTCCGGCGAGACCAGTTCGTGGTATTGATGATATATCCAGCTTGACGCCAAAGCGAGAGGAGTCCCCTGGGCTGTACAAAAGCACACGGCAGCAGTTATCCACCTCTTCCTTGGCTAACTAACTGATGGGTAAATACGTAATAGGCTAGCTGATTAGATAGATGGACGTGTATACTTGCAGCGAGCTACTACTACTGTACGGATGGATGGATAGGTAGGTGCTGTAGTAAATAGTACACCCATGCCCGTGGCAACTAGAACCAATAAGATGTCGTGATACACCAGTGGAACCTATATTACCTAAGCTCTCATCTCTCATCAGGTGACCATTTCGAGCTAATTTTCTCATTTCATATCAGCTGTTCACCGAAACACACCCTGTCAAACACTTGCATACCGTAGCCAACAACAACCCGACTCATACGCTCACCCACGAGTCACGTCGTAAACATGTCAGTTATTTCAGAGTCCACCGTTCAAGTGCCCGCTAGCGTCCGGACAACTGAGACGGTCGGCGCAGGCCTCTCCTCGCGAGTGCATCGCCTCAATGCTGTAGCCAAGTGCTACACGGGCAACGCCGCCATCGAGAAGAAGACTGAGATTGCTGTCTATGAGCGGCTTCGGTACCGCTCGCCCTGGCACAAGGGCATCATGCAGTACTATGGCCTCATGGACGGATCCGTCATTCTCCAGTTCGCCCAGAATGGCACCGTGAGGCAATATCTCGGACAGGCGTCTCGCGTCCACATTTCCCACAAGCTTCGCTGGGCAGAACAAGCAACCGATGCCATCGCCTTCCTCCACTCGCACGGCATTCTTCACTCTGACATTTCTTGCAACAACATCTTTCTCGACGAGCATCTCAACGCACTTGTTGGCGACTTTGGAGGATCGTCGCTTGATGGAGAGGAAAACTCATCGTGGTATGAGATCGGCCACTGTCACCCCGATGCCGAAGACTCAACCGTCACGAGTGAGATCTTCGCCCTTGGCTCCACCTATTTTGAGATGTTGTCGGGGCAAAAGCCGTTTGAGGGACTCGACGACGAATCCATCGAAGATGCCATCCGCCGTGGAGAGTTTCCCAGCCTGGGCTCACTGCCTGCTCTCCAGGCCCCAATAGCCAAGTGCTGGCATCAGGAATACGAGAGCGTTGACGAGTTGTTGGAGGATGTCAAGGAAGAAGGTAAGATCCTCTTGTCGCTGCAGAAACATCATCCCGGTTGCTAACATGAGCCAGCGCGGTCTGCACCTCCGGAGCCAGCCCCATCCTCTAGCGGGCAGACGGTGAGCATAATCGCCATCACGCTCGCCACCTTGATTCCTTTGGCATGGTGGATGAAGCCTGCTAGGTTTCTCACCAAGGCTTAGTTCTTGGTTTGGGCGAGATCGACAGGTTTTTAAGGGTAAGGCGAACATGTGGGACGGCTGCTGGGAGATGTAGATGAATTCAGATGGTTTTTGCTTTGACCGTACATTTCTTTACTGGGTGTGTCTGCTAGCAATGGTGATTATTCTAGATGTCTCTCTCGCGTACTTGGTGGGTTCGGTTGATATACATGTATTCTAGCTCACTCCAACACCATCTATAGCATAAACAGTTTACGTAAATCTATACATGACAGTAACGCCGAGTGTTGGTCAGACGAGGTGAGGCGCCACATCTATGGGGTTAGCAAGAATACATGACCTTGCTTGAAAGGTGTTTGGAAGTAATCCGATGTAGGGTCCAGTTTTGACATCTAGGTGTCGATCAATAACTAAACTACTATGATAGATCTAGATCTAGACAACATGCTATCCCACTACTTGAAATTTCCAACATTTCTTTCGTCAAGGGTAGGGTGCTTTCTAGCCTATCTCAGCTGTAGACTGGTCTCGAACTTCAAGCCCTAGAGACGGTATATCTTGAAAAATTGATAGAGCCACCAGGCCAACTACATCAAGATTCAACGTCCAATAATAGGATAGTGTTGCTGAGAATTGTTGCATATCCTCTTCCGATCAATCTTTCTATGAATTCAGCCTTTTCCTTTATCTAATTTGGGAGTCAAGCCGAGTTGCAGTCAAGGTGAGACACTTTGAAACATCTCACCACGTCAAGTGGTTACGCAGTTGGGAATACCATTGCCCATAAACATGATTCATTCGTACCTGTTGTGTATACAAGATCAAACGCGCGTTTCTTTACAACAAAAGGTTTCAACAGAACAATATGGACCAAGAGCCTCCAAACCACACAGGAACCAAATACAGGTCAACTTATGACTATTGCTAGCTGCTTATCAGAACATGTACTAGAGTTTCTCTTATTTCACGGTAACTGTTTGTGCATTTGGATATATGTTTCTCCAATCTGGGGAAAGGAATAAGGCCTTCTTTTATTTCTTATTATTAACACACTTGTCAGGCAGCAGATGTTGAGTGTAGAGTCAGTCAGCTAGTGCCACAGCTCACACCTGGGAGTAACTGTTGAGATGTTTCTCTCAGCAAAAAACGCTTGCGTACTACTTGGTTTAGAAGACAGAAAGCATAAAAAAGAACAATCATAGTTCATATCGACTGTAGCTGTGACTCTTGGGCCGAGCAAAGAGAGCAGAACATCCCTTGCCATTACTATCAATGTTTACAGAAGCGACTTGAACTTGGGAGACTTGTGGCTTTGGTTTCTGGCAGTGATTGACTTGATTCCCAACTCAAACGCCCCATCCTGTTCGGCAAAGAAGCTATACCCTTGCATTAGTCACCTGGCTGAGTTTTTCAATCTGCCCACTCACCTGCGGATCATGATGTTGATTCTCACGATATTGGCTAGATCAAGAGGCTCGGTGTCATTCAGGACTCTGCCCCTATAAGTCGGTACCAGGTCTTGGAATTTGATGGTGACACGGCTGATAGATTCCTTTTCCTGCGTGGCTGGAACCTGAAAGTCGTATGCCCAGCTTATCGTGGCCTGCTCTGCTCCATTCTCCAACGGCGGGAGGACTGTGTCCTTGATATTGAAGGTGTACGTCTTTTCATCTGCATACGCTATGTCCAAGATAATGCTATCGTACTCGGTCAAATCGAGTCCAGCCCAGTCGTCGACAGTTCGTTGCGAGGCGAAGCCTGAGCCCCCAAGTGTGGCATAGTCAAGGGTCCCATGGAACCTAGCGATCGGCTGCTTGAAGGGATTGCTGGGTGTTCCGGGTTGAATGATTTCCAACGAGGAATGGCTCTTCCCACCACGAACAGTGTCGTCTGAAGCAACCCATTGGCTGTCGTCCCAGGGGCTGAATAAAGCCAGGATGGAAGCGGCGTGTCGAGCGAGCTTGGGCAGATACATCTTGACGATGAAGAAGAGATTGGACGTGCAGTGGCAGCATGTAATCTGGAATTGGCAGAGCAAACTCTTATAGCAATTCGCGCGGGCTGTTACCGTCCTGGACTACGGAAACCTCGGCTAGACATATGGCGGGGATGAGACTATCCCACTTGAATGCGGAGCAGCTACGCATAACACTAGGACGCTCTCTGGGCTTGGATGCTCTTTAGTTGATGGTGCTGGTGAAGATGAAGCTTGCATGACAGGTGTTCATATCACGATACTTGCTCGAACTCGTCTTCCAAGACTGGATCTACAGTTGCCATCGCATTTGATCAAGAGAAGGGCAGAATGATAGGCAAGTCAGCTGCTGTGAGATGCAATGAAAGTGGGATACCTAGACCCTACCTACATCAACACGCAACTACTAACAGAAACAAACCCTGCAGTGCCCAGTAAAGTTTGATTCCAAGTGGATTCGTAATCTCTGACGCTGATCTATCACTGGAAGAGCAAAGTGCCGAAAGCTTAATGGCATAATATATGCATACACCCAGGAATACCCAGGTTTAAGCTTATTGCCAAGGGGAACAGCTCCGTTGGCTTCGAGTTTGACCTTTTTTTATAATCTTTTTTACGAATGGTAGACGTCACCTATCAGCCCATCAGAAAAGAGTGTTTGTCCATGCATACTACGTACAGCAACAGTCGCACCATCAATCTCACTGTCCGACTCTTGCATCGCCCCCCTCCCCTCCCATACCACAGCCGAGACCTCATGTGCCAGAGCCCTCGCAATCAAAGTCACCTAGACCTGCTGCGGTACCAATGGCGTGACTTACACATCTCTTCTGTCCGACACCAGAGCGGAAATTAGCAGACCACTCACGGCCGTCATCGCCAAGCCCATATTCGAACTTCCAAGGGGGGAAAGGCGCGCAGGCTTCCACCCGTTTCTTGAGGTACTGGCCGCTGTCAGAGCTTGCCCAGCCGTGGCCCCAGACCCAATACTCGTTGAACAGCACTTTGTAGGTACTGTCACAGCCCAGCTGCTTCCCGTCCTCGGCCGATGCGCGCAAGGAACCAGGAGATACGCTGTATGCTGTGCCTCCCACGTTTTGTTGTGCCCCCACCCTTGTAGTTGGCTGGGTTGGTCTCCTTGTCAAAGTCGCAGCCGTCGACAACCATCATGAGATACTTGATGCAGTCCTCCTTGCTCTGCTTGATGCTGAGGCCTGCTCCAAAGTCAACCGAGAGGGTGACCATGTTGGGCGTGTCTTGGTTGTAGATGCGTGAGATGGGGGAAGAGTGTTGCTGTGAGACATGTTGACCGAGGACAACCGGGCAAAAGTCGTTCTCGATGATGCCTTTAACGTCGTCGCGTTCAACGTAGAGGTTACGCTCGAGGCCGCTGCACACGACCTTCTCCCGGGGATTGTACTCCTCTGTGACCCCATTCCACAGCACGCGGATGCCAGGCACTCGCTCCCAGCTCCCTTTGTCGGACAGAAGATAGGCCTTGAGGTTCTTGACCAGATTGCCATCGCTCGTGTCAAACGGCACGGTTTCGTACGAGAGGATGTTGGCAATCTCACCAGCGACCAGTGGCGCAGCTGAGAAAGCTGTCGTTAGCATACAGTGTGACCATGCCATGACAAGAGGCCGTCAGTGACATACCGTATGATGTGCCATCCACCAGCATAGGCTTCCTGCCCTCCTCCTTGGGGAGGCAGAGCACTTCTTCACCCACAGCCCAGATATTCACGTGAGGACCAGCTTTGGAGAACTCGGACATCTCCCCTGCGCGGTTGACGGAGCCGACAACGATGAGAGGGAGATCAGGCCCTTCCATCACTGATGGATACGCGTCCACCTCTTTGCTGTCCTTTTCACTATAAATGTTGTCTGCGATGGTGACAAAGGGGACATCCCTGGCAAACAGCTCCTCGAATCGACTCTTGATCTTCTGTATATCGTCATCGTCCCAGTCATTGCCAAATGTCACGGACATGGTAACAACACTTTTTTTGCGTCGCTCGGGGTTTTGGTCAATGTTCGTGATGATCAGACCCAAGGCTTGGTATAGTTCAGTCGAAACAAGCTCATGAAGTCTGACAACGACAAGTGTAGCCCCTTTCGAAGAACCAAACTGGGTTCCAAGTGCTTTCCCAGCGCCACACGTGCCGTGTGATTCATTGTGGTTCTCATCATCGTCACCATGGCCATCGTTATCACTGTCGTAGTCATTGTCGTCATCTACCCAAGGCTCATCATTGTTGTCAATGGCCGCCTGGGTTAGCAAATGCTGCTCTGCAACGTTTGCAAATTCCTTTTTCCGATCAGACCTGGCATGATGGATCAGTCGAGGCACAAGACGTACCTGGCTTCGAGCTTTATAGGCCACACCCGTCTCAATATGATATACATAACTTGCCCCTCCCCGGTGACTCTCATAGACATAATTGTCAAGGTCGTTCACCTCTGGAATCGTGCTAGGCGTCAAGATGAATTAGCATGGTCTGCTACCGGTGCGAAAACGATTCGACTTGCCTTGGCTGGCTGATGGCAATCAGCTCGGGAGCGGCGTTTGTTTGCGTCTCATACTTGACATGTTGCTTCTGCAATGGTTCCGGCAGTTTTGGGGCGGCTGAAGGCGTACGATGCGGTCGGCGAACAGCTCCCCGTCTACCGCGATGCACTGGAACCACGACCTTGACACCATCCATCTTCACAATGTCCGATACCTCCTCAAGGGTCAAGTTCTTAGCCACCCAGCCATCTATGATGTGCTCAGGATATCTCCCTCTCTCAAGTCTGTCGTTGAGAAAGGCTCTGAGAGAGTCGTCTGTTGCGATGCATTGTTGTTGATCTTCTTTGTCGATGGGATAGATGGAGTACATTCCTTTCGCGTATTGAGCATGCCTTCGTTTGCTTTCTTTGACATGGTCGACGACTCTCCCAATGTTCTGGTCCTCCTTGAGCTTCGCAACCTGGCTTGATGAGGCCTTGACTATCCACAGCATGGATTCGTCATCACCCTCTTTGCAAGGCTGAACGTCTTCACTCTCGACGGTGGACTTGATGAAATCGACGGTTTTGCGGATATCGGCACCCTTAATGAGAAACACAGTACAGGCGTGTCTGGGAGACTCATCGGCACTTTCAAGCGTGTGATCCATGTTAGTAGTGGCGCATGAGGGAACAAAGAGTAAGAGGAACAAGAAGCAGAACATGTAAAACTTGATCATGTTTGGGATTGTAGCAAGATTCTCCTTGGTTGGTATGCTTGGTTGTTTCTTGTTGGGGAGGATATTGCAGCAAATTTATGCAGAAAAAAGAAAAAAGGAAAAAGCCTGGTGGTAAGTCCCATCATACCTAGACTGTGCATTTTCTGATGCGGTGCCATCTTGGATAGAAGACATAACGAGCACAAGATAGACCCGTATGGGCTGTCTGGTGGGAAATCTTGTTCAGTTCTCTTGGTGTGTAGGACAACTTGGCGAGACGGTCGAGATGTGAAAGTATGACAAGAGCTTCTGCCGCGATTCTAGCAAACAGGTCAGTTTCGTGTGGACCATCGGCAGTTGTTCAAAGCAAGCAAAGGAAGTCATCGTGTCTGACCCCTCGTTTTTATATTTGTCGTGACGCAGGTCCAAGGTTCGACCATTGTGTATGGTTTCGGGCGCTGCTCGGATTGTCTAACAAGTAACCTCTCAACACCAAGCCACGATACACAGAATGCAAAGGACCGAACAAGTCATAACCAAGCCAAACTTGGTTGTCTCGACCTACCAAGGATGAATCCATCTCCATGGTGCTAGGATCCCTCGCTTGTGGAGAGATTGGGAACCTAGTTACTGACTGGCTCCAACTTGCACCTCTTTTGCCTGAGACGTAAGTTTCATGCACGGTATAAAGAACTTGGTTAAACATGTGCGTGCTAGACTCAAGCTCAGCAATAATTACACTTTTGCTTTATGCCCGTCACGCGGAACTAGTTTTCTCACAAAAGCTTGTCTGTCGACAGCGAGATGCGATCGCATACTATAGCTTCTAGTAACAGCTCAACTTACATGTGTCATGCTATCAAAATGGACTGCTTTGCGATTAGGTACCACGTAGTAACGTGCTGCGGTTCAACAATGTGCAGTGTAGATGCACGTAGGTGCTGACCCGGCAGATGAGTGAGTCTTGCAAGGCTGTTGCTGTTGAGGCTGTCAAATGAAACTCGGTTCACCTTCCAAAATGCAAAGTCCTCCAAGCGGCAACACAAAGTGATATGTACAAGGTCAATGAGAAGCATGTAACCAACAGTTGAGGGTTGTTGATATCATGACACGCTTTGCTGCAAAGTACACTCTTCTCATATTAAATTATCATTATCAGAGCCTTATCGTACACTAACGATTCTGGACCTATCTTCTATCTTTCCAGTGGTATCATTATTGTTCTTGGGTTGAACCGTCCTTGTAACTCGGTCCTCTATTCTCTTTGACCTGTGTTGTACTATCAAATATCAAGCTCTTGGCTTTGAGACGGGTCTATACCGGCTTGGGAGACCAACGTTGCTGCGTTCGCCAGGAGGAATCGACTGAGCGTAGCCCATCCCATTTCCATATGGCCCAGCCGGCCTGAACCCTCCGGTCGCCATACCAGACGTCCCGGGACGTAGCGAATATAATTGGCCCCATGAGCTATTCGTCTTGTGCTGATTTGCAGAATCCATCAACTGTAATAGTTTCATGTGATCCTGTAGGCCTTGGGCCATCTGTGGGGGCTGTCCTTGTAGACCTGAGCTCGGTGTCTGAGGTCTCGATAATTGCTGGGGCGCCTGCATCCCATAGGGAGAGGCCATCTGACGGACTCCATTGTTCCACCCAAAGGCGTTGTTGGTGAGTGCAGGGGAAGGCTGGAAGCCGCCGCTAGGGCTCCCTCGCCGCGATGCCTTTGCGCGTTCTTCGTTGGCAATGACGCCAACCAAACCGCCCGTGAAATGTTGTTGGGAGCTTATTTGAAAGGGATCTTGTGGAAGGTTGCTCGCAAACGAGGGTAGTTGAAGATGCGAGCCACTGTTCACAGGCCTTCCTTGTGCAGACCCAGGCCTCATCGCTTGTTGCTGAGCAGCCGCATACAGATTCGGGTTCGATCTTACGCCAGCTAACCGGGACATTCGCTCCCGCAGGTTCCGAGTTCGTAGCATGGCCAAGGGGACGTCGTCGTCGTCGTCGTCATCGGGAATATCTATCCAGGGCCCTTTTCGGGATGGGATTCTTGTGTGGTCTATAGGGGGTGTTCCGCTGGTAGTCTTCATCATCTGTTGTCGGTAGCCAGCATTGTGGGCCTCTTGTTGCTTTCTTTGATCCGTCTGTCTCTCGGGCGCTTGGCTGTTGTCGTCGGAATCATAGTTGATATCGTCGTCGTCAGAGTCGCTGTCGTCTTCGCTGCGGTCAGATTGCTTGTCTGCCTTCTGCTGATCCTTCTGTTGCTGGTATGCTTGTAACTCGGCTGATGTCATGACATTGCGGCTTGGAGAAGTAGGGGCTTGCATATTGCCGATGTGAGAGACGAGATGAATATGGTATAGGCGAGGCCGAGTTTCAGTCAAGTCCAATAGAAGAGAATGAATAGTGATGGTGGTGTATGGTATGGTATGGTATGGTATTAATCATGAATTAAATTGATCCTTGGCGAGTATTCGACAGAAACCTCTATTCCCACGCGCCTTGAGACGAGACTTGCAAAAGAACTGACCGTTGCTGCCGATGTCGTGTTGTTGTCCTTTTGTACAAAGTTCTTCTGTGACAGACAATGCCGTAGGAATGCCGGGATTGCTGGCAAGGTCTACCCTTGCAAGTCAGGTACTAGCGCGATGGCTAACATTAGGTACGGAGTTAAGTGCCCCAGTGGGTTTTGACCGGCTCATACAAGTCAAGCATCGGTGATAGACCAGACACGGAATGGAATCTGGGAGTCTGGTGTCGTTAGGGCATAGTGAGATAGTGACTACATAAAGCTGTGAGGACCCATGGCCCATTCCTCGTACGGGATAAACACACAGGAATCAGATGTGCGTACATATATACTATTCTCTGCGGAATGGCCGGCTCTGCCAAGGTTTCCATGACATGTCATTGACTTCGGCGAAGCCGTTGCATCGAAGCTTAACCGGCCGTCTTGACTTTATGTGGGAAGTCTATTTCCTGTTCCAGAACCATGCTGACGACTCATGAGTATTCTACTCAGCTCGTCAGCTCGTATTTCTGACATGAGCTAATGACAGGGCGGGCGTTGGTGTCACAGGCTGCCTTGGCGGGCTATTTTAAGTGTATTATGACAAACCAATATTCTATTTCCGACTCTAGCTCGTTTTCGCCCTTATATGCCCCCTTTGGCCATGCATGTTGATGCACGTTATCCTCCATATCTCTCTTGTCTGGGCCTTGCATTCAGAGGGACAACAACACACCTGACGGCTAGCCAAAGTCAAAGTTGGAACTGAATTCCTCCCGTCAGAGTTTAAACAATCCGTGGGTTTGACACCCCTATCGCCTCTGCCTGCAGTTGTCCTCAGGTTGGTCAATAGTGCACACAGCTATGCTTCATCCTTTTCACTCTCCGTTGCTACCAACACGGTCTCTTTGACGCGTGCGGAGGCTATCAATGAATTGTAGAGTGGCAGGCAGTGAATACAGTGGCCACAGTCGCAACCATATAAAGGTAATTCGTGGACCGTCGCTACGTCGGCGTGAAACAAGACAGATTCAACAAGGGTATAGGTTAGGGGCGTTTTTTGCTAGACCCCAAAACAAGGTACTACCCGCGGTTCCATTGTTGTCTTGTTTGGGATCCCCCCGATTTGTTCGTTCTGAGCTTCAAAGATAAAAGTAAGAGAAACTACTATAGACAAGAGGTAGCGCAGTAGAGATGGAGATCCACACTCCAACCAAGTAACCGTTCCCTTTCGAGACTACTATTCAATTGGAGTTTAAATAGACGCTATAGGTATCATTAGATTACTATTCCTTCCTTCTAACTACGTACTATTTATGCTTGTATGTGTCTCAGAGCCAAGGTGCGTATATGATATTATCCAACATAAATTGCTCTTTCAACTTTAGTTTTGTTATCAAGCCTTGTTCTGGGAAAGCTAAGATCTATTGATTCGCTCAGTGGCTATGGCATATGTCTTCTTGAAAAGTAAATCTTTGGCTTAATAATGAATAACAGTCTTTTTATATTCATTTACACTGGATAGTGAGCGCAGAGTTTAAAGACTGGGAATCGTATATATGTGAGGCTGTTGGGACAACACCTTGCCTCGCACGATACGATCATCGTGATGCATGAACTATACTGTTTTCACCATTTACGAATCCTCAACTAGATAAACAAATTGTCATCGAGGCCTTCAAAGAACCAGTTGAGCTTGTTTGGGAAGACACTCCAGGTATTCCATGCGCCGCTGAAAGGCAATGATTCGTTTACCTTCATTCTCAGGCCTTTCTTAACTAATGTAGCACTTCTTCGATCTCCAGAGAGATGGCAGCAGTGCACCTACATCGATGGCTAGCGACAAGTTGTTAAAATACTCCAATTTTCGCCCATCCTAGCGCTGTCATCAATACGCAAGAGAATGATACTGCATGGATCAAACACCCGATCAGTATAGAAGCGTCATAAAACAGCTGGTAACTAAAGTATGGAGAGAATGCCGACAAAAGCAAGGCACCAGCTTCCCTCCCACGGTCAAAAGCCAAACAATGTTCGCTCTATAGCTGGCCTGATTTAGCACCGTCAGCCCACAAAGATCTGGACTGGGTCGAGACGATGTTACAAGGCGGTATATTGCAGGCTGAGTCTTCGTGATGGGGAAACAGATACTCCATGCCTTGGCACACCTGCCTGGGCATTATTTTACAAACTCGTTGGTGGGCAGTTCTACGACATATGACTCAGTCTAGCACTTGACAGATTTAAAATAAACAAGAATCTTCATATGGCGAATGACAAGATGGCATGGGACTGGAGTTGAAGAAAACGTAAAGAGGTCGGCGTTCATAATGGTAGCGTGAGCTTCTGTGGTAGTATTTAGGTTTGCCAAATAGTTAGCTGATGTATATTATAATATTAATTTCTATTCTTCCACCACTGCCGCTGTCAGGCATATCTACTTGGTAATGTTAACTTTTGCTTTATATAAACTTCTTATTTAGGAAGTGGAAGTACATTCATTAGTAGACTTGTGAGGCTTCTTGGAATGTGTATAAAGAGAAGCTCCTTAAAGAACCCACCTACGCATCTGCTGTCAGAACCTGTCTACGGCTGATCATTGTAGTGCAAAACGTTGGATTTGGGGCAGGTTGCGTCAATCGTTTACATTGGCAGTACCATGAGTCTGATATTCATATTCATATCTTTTACTTGTTTATGGCATCACAGCTTTGCAGGAAACATAGCAGATAGATGACCATGCTCATAAATTATACAAGACTTTATAAAATAAAGTAGATTGACTTTTGAACAAGGTTAAACTACCGTTTTATCATTTACAAATTAAGGTATAGTCCTCCCAAACTATATGTATATAATCCACCAGTGATAGTAGAAACTCGGGTTACGACAGCACCAAAGAGACAAAGCTAAAGTACACCAAGGTTGGGTCTAACTGATGCCTTATACATCTGAGGGTCCGCCATAGCTGTTTGTGGAGCGCTTAACTATGACCAAGCCAATAATCCCAGCAAGTTCACCTGGTAGCGAGAGCTTAAGTAGCCACCAGACATGGGAAGAGGAAAGATGAGGGCGGAAAACGAACCTCACTTTCGTGCTAGTGGCATTTTAAACCTTATCCAATAGTTTCAAGGGGTAAGACACGTCAAATGCAAGGATATATCCAAAAGGACCCCGGGATACCCGGGCACATGGTTCAGTTCGTCCAAAGTCATGATAAAGACCAACATATAATACTATGGTCTACTCTCTAGTGTGCCATCCCAAACAGACTTGCTGTCACACCTCGCTCATTCACTCTTTTCATTGTATCAAATAACTAAGCACCATGCGTTGCAAGACCGTCGATCTTTTGCTTGGCTCTGCCTTGTTTGCCGCTGGCGGCAGCGCTGTCAATCTTTTCGTGGCCGAGACAAATGGCAACCTGACCACGCTGGGCTTGACTGAGTCGGGCGACGGATACGACCTATCTGTTGTCTCGCAGTCTCTGGACTGTGGGCCGAATCCTTCCTGGCTCACGCTGGACAGCCCCAACCGCGTCCTGTACTGTCTCGATCGAGGTGGTTCTAGATCCACCGCAGGCTCCTTGAACTCCTTCTCCGTAGACGGAAACGGGGCTCTCACCCGCGTTGGACGAGTCAATGCCCCTCTGAGCGGCGTTGCTGGTGAAATCGTCACCACACCTGCTGGTGTGCGTGGTTATGTCAGCGCCTCGTAGTGAGTGCTGCTCATCCTCAGATTCACATCAGACTCGAGCGAGGCTAACCAACGACAGCAACCGAAGTGCCGCGGCTGTATTTGCCCTCGGAGACGGTGGTGCTCTCCCTGGAACTGACCCTCTGCAACAAATCTTCCCCAGCATCAGCGAGACTGGCCCAGTCATCGCTCGGCAAGATGCAAGCTATCTTCACCACGTCATCATCGATCCCACTGGAAAGTACATCATCGCCCCTGATCTGGGCGGCGACCGATGCCGCGTTTACACCTACGACAACCAAAACGTTGCACCTATTGTCGAGGTGGGCGCTTTGAGAGCCGAGCCAGGCAGCGGACCTCGTCACGGCTTCTTCAGGGTCAACAAGAAGGGAGAGACGTTCTTCTTCTTCAACGGTGAGATCGACCAGAAGGTGTACTCGTACCGCGTCACGTACCAGCGTACCGGACTTTCGTTCACCAAAGTATTCGAGACGACTTCCCTCAAGAACGTCTTTCCTTCTGGAACTGCTCCCACCAGCGGTATCGTCATGAGTGTAAGCGGAACCCAAGACTTGAATGGTACAGCAGCTTCAATGCTAACCCACACATAGCCCGATCAGCGTTTCCTCGTTGTGTCAAACCGCGAGACTTCGTTCAGCGCCTCTCCCCAGTTTGGATCTAGTTCCACTGACACCTTTTCGACCTTTGCTATCAACGACAATGGCACCCTCAGGCGTGTGCAGGAGGCTCCTAGCGGCGGTTACTCGCCCCGTCAGTTTGCTTTCAACAAAGCGGGAGACAAGATTGCGGTTGGCCACCAGAACAACCGGACTGTGATCATCTGGAAGCGAGATGTCAAGACAGGCAAGATTGTTTCGGAAGCCAAGGGGGGTAAGCTTGCTGAGGTGACACTCCTGGGACGTGTGTCTGCTACCCTTTGGGATGAATAAATCTTCAGCTGTCATAGTGGTAGTTCTTTTCGTAGGCGATTCTGCAGTGGTTGCCACCTTTGATATCTCACAGGAACAGGTCGAGACAATCAAAGGCGTAGCATATGTATTAAAGTACAGAGCATAATTCTATTGGAACTCTTGTCATCATCTACATGCTGCTATGCCATGTGAATTGGGCGAACAAGCTTCGGAATCTGAGATGCTGAAATGGTTTCACATGGGATAGCAGAATGAAGGTGGGCGAGGCGGCACAAGCCGGTATTGGAAGCAAGAAATTATAGGTAGCTTTCATTATACGGATTTGGAAACTCGTAATAGACTTCATTTACGGACATGTCCATCAAGTCAGATCTGGGACGAGCTTCGTCACACATGTTCACCTTAGTAATGGCCATTGGCCGCAACACTCTGTCTAGAGGGACTTCTCCGTGTATTCTAGCCATGTATAAGCTTGTAGTATATATTTTAGGTGCCCTTCTGTCATTTTCCCAGAGGTTACATCCTTGAACTACGTTTCTAGCTTTTACTAAGCCATCCATTGGCATCGATTTTCAATATGGGCAGTCTTGACGCCAGTCTCCCTCCCTTCCCCGATGATGAGTTAATAGTGCCAATCAGTCATCTTTCGTTTGAAAACCTCGCTTCTTGTAATCGGGAAGAGGAGCGAAGGCTCATTTGTGCTGCTCAAAGTGACGGGTTCTTCTATCTGGACCTCACTAATCATCGTCTAGGACAAGCGCTTCTCGACGAGGCCGAACGTGTTTTCGAATTCTCCAAAGAAGCTCTCAATCTCCCTTTCGAGCAGAAGATGCAGTTTGTTGAAGAGAAGAGCAAGGATATGTAGCTTCCGCTCATGAGCGATGACGCTGTTGAGAGAATTGGTCCCCCAGCGAGCCGCGCTACTGAGGTATACCAGATGAGAGTAGTATTCCCGTCCAAACTGGGCAGCGTCTGTCGTTTGTCGCTTTAGAACTTCAGCTATGTGCTCCTTGGGTTCAAGGGCAACCCTTGCCCATCGTCCATGCATGAAGTCAAAGGTTGCAAACGTGGTCTACTTAGACTCTAGGATGACCCTGGAGAAGATAGCAACGCATTAATGGCGGATATATAGCCGTACGTTGGGTAAATGAAGCTTGTGAAATGGGTTCATCTGTCCCGAGTCTTGCTCGTCGACCCCTGTCACAGGAGCAACAGATTCTACCTGTACGCGAATAGGTAGGAAATACCAGAAATCAAAAGCGTTGTCTTTCTCGATTACTAGTTTGCGAAAGCCGCGTCCATTTAGCAAATATGGCAGGTGATTGCAAAGACAAATGCTGCTGGCAGCGCCAGACGCTTAACGAGCTTTTCGAAAGCGTCGCCAGAGACACGGAGCTTGTTGGCATCATGAGGCACGGCCTCTGATGGATTCTGGATCGGATACTTGTAGATGAAACTAGAGGACTGGTTAGCCTTGCTGGAATATTCATGGCTGGGTATGTATCTTGGGACTGAGTGACTAACAAGAGCTGATAGTGCAGAGAGGTTATGTCGGTGGGCTTTTTGTTATTGTCAGACCCGAGCATAGTTTTATAAAGATAATACTGACGAGTGACTTTACATCAGTTCTGCAAGTGAGATTTGTTTCTCGAATTGGAGAAGCCGGCTGGCAGGCGATGTGTGTGATGTTGGTGGACTCTGATAATGAGACCGACGAAATTCGTCAAAAGATGGCTCTCTGCAAGATACTGCCTCAGCTTCAGCTACCATACAAGCATTTCATCAGCGTATACAGGCAGTTCAGGGGCATGTCTCGCTTTGTGTGACTGCATGGTGATCAGTCGCCAGCTGCAAGGTACAGTTGGCATGTCAGTCTTTGCTGTGGCACCACGCGGTGGGAAGACCTTGCCCAGATCACCTATGACGACCTGTGCAAAGCTGCAGTCCCTGACCCTGAACAACTTTCGGAAGACATGGTAGTGCTACCCGACGGTCAAAGGTTTGATATGAGATCTATATATAGCAACAGCGTGTCGAAAGAGGAGACCATTGGGCTGATGTCCAACTACCAAGCTCTAGACGTGATACTCCTAGCTGCCAAAACTCGCGGGAGAGTCCCCTCGGTACAATCCTGGATGCAGAAAGCTCGCCAGATCCATAAACTACCCCCAGCGGTGGTAGGGGAACATACTTACCCCAATGTCATCTCGATCTATCACAGTCAGGCCCAGCCAGCGAAGCAAAGGATGAGCCCCTTGAGCAGTATAACCGTCTACCATCCCCCACAGTCCCTGAAATGTGGCGAGCCAGACGCCAGTCGAGACACAGAGGTCACTAATTTGCTATTCCTTCAAGGGTACGAGGGCAGGCGAATCTCGGACTCCCCCCCGCACTACGAAGAGTACGATACTTGCTTAATCTGCCGACAGCCAAACTCCATTCGGACCATATTGCTATAGTCGAGCTCGGAGGAAACAGAAACGCAGAGCCTCCCCAAGCCTAAGCAACGTGCAGGCCACAAGTACCCTCTGGTTCTTGGCAACTACCCCGAGACGGACGTTACAGGGGAAGCAAGCTGAAATGCCCTGACGGGGAATTGTATGATGTGCTTTATGATGCAAAGCTGATGAACGAGGAGGCTGCTGCTGAGATGGTTGAGAATTTGTATAGTCAACGGTTCGGTCAACGGGCGTCAGTATTGTAGAGCCATTATATATCATGCTCCATCTACCTCTTGCTATCATCTAAAGTTTATTGTCTCTAAACCGTTTCTGTGCGTCAAGCACCAGAATCACTTGTCGCGTATGGCAGACTAGATCCATATCCTCGTCACAGAGCGTGACGTCCAAGTCCATCCTTCCACCAGCGAGTTGTTTAGCTTCCGCTCGAGTAAAGACCCACTGGATTCCTTCACGAGGCACCCTCTTCTTGAACTCGACTTCCAAGCACACGGTGTTGTTGATGACGCTTGCTCGAGCTGCTTCAGCCGCAGAGTTGGTCAAGTTGCAGACTTGACCCGGGTGCTCCTCTGCAAACGCCTCGGCCGTTCGAGAAATCTTGTGCGCATCCCACAATCCGTCGTTTCCGAGGAGCGTATCTGACAGAGACGGAATCATATCGACCATTAGTGCCATGGTTGCCGCATCCATCCGCCCGTGGTTGAGAGTACTCCACGCCTCATACACGCCGGCTACTGGGAAGCCACCTCTCGGGATTAGATATGTCCAGTGTCGGGGGAGAGGAAATATTTGGCCATGAAGAAAGACTGGAATCCAGTTTTCGTCGGGCTCGCGGGCAAGGACCTTGGCGAAGCTGGGGGCAGGCTTGGGAGGAGGGTGGAAAGCCCAGTCCGTTTGTGCACCAGGACCCAGGGACTGGCTGAAGTTGGTCGACGATGCGAAGGCCATGACCTTGGTCTGGTCATCTTGAACGAGCCGGAGCTGAATGTTGCATGTCGTTGCACCGCGCTTGAGGTCTGTGACAATGATGGTGGAATCTTTGGGCGTGCAGTATCGCAAGAATTCGACGTGAAGCGTCAGCACATCCGGCTGTCTATATTTCTCGAGCGTTGTTTGGAAATGCGTCTCGGCCACCAGATAAAGGATTGCAGCTACGCTGCCGCCGTGCAAAGCTGGCCAAAGATGGTGAGCGATATTCTCGGGCTTCTTGTCCCCTCAGGATGCTTTCAAGACTTACTGGGACCGATAGTCCAGTCTCTGTGGTGAGAGGATGTGTAGGAGTGAGACCCTATCTGCTTCACGTTTGCCTGTTGCTTGAACATGGTTGCTGTAGCGTTAGTTTTCGACCGCACGTAGCAGGTGGGTAGAAGTCCTTTTATACTCTAGTCTATACAGTCGTCAGAGTTAAAGTCGAGCTATGATCCTTGCTTATGACGCTTGGTTGTGGCTATAAAACTCTAAAAAAAAGCGTTACGGTCATACAACGTGGTGATCAAAACATGCGTTGATTGCGAGCCGAGGTATCCGTGACGCTCTCGAGAAGCTCCCGGCCATGTCTCATGATTCTCTGTAGATAGCCCTGCTCCGCTCAAGGTCGATACTGGTCTCTGAGTCAAGTCAGCTGCAAGTTGCCGACGACATGTTTGATAGCTTCGGCAGAGAATTCACAGCAGCGTCGTACACACACTCACTTACTTGAACGGCAAGGCCGGGCCCTTTCTTCTCCACCCTACATTTCCGGTTACCGAGAGTGGACCAACAGCTACGGTATTCGGTATTCAAGCAGGGGATCAAGCAGGGGACTTGGGTGAATAGCGCCAGGCACTCATTGCAGGGGAGGGGAGGGGAGAGACAGTAGGGTCGATCACGTCCTTTCTTGCTCTGCTGATTGGTGTTTGTTCCTCCTTCGTCGCCCTGGAGTGCGTCTGTATTATCCCCACTTGACCTCCTCCAAGGACATCTACCATTGTCCAATTGGAGGGAGTATTTCAAGTCTGATGTAGGTGGTTGCTGGTACTGGCTGCTGTTACTATTCTTGTCGTGCAGAATGGCAATATACTATACATGTCTCGACCTATTCCTTGAAACGTGAGCCGTAGCTACTCAGTGGTGAATGATTCATGCTCGATGTCTTGAGATTGTTTTTGTGGGCTTAAACAACTCAAGCCAGCGTCACACGTTGTCGTGATGGATGCTCCGAGGCGGTGGTCGGAAACATCTCTCCATATACATCCGGCGTGTCTACGAACACAACAAGCATCTATTCTTATCTCGCACATTGCACATTATCGGCATCCATCCTGTACTCTGTAGCTGGTCGTTATCTGATACGTCGGCTGTCCACGCTAGACGGTCCAGAACCGGATCGGTTTGAGCTTTACCCCTTGCAAGCAGCGTGTTGCTCCCACTGTTTAAAAACAATAGTTTAGATATAGCTGTTACCTAGACAGACTAGATAAGCTGCAGGCAGTATATGTGTTGAAACGTTGTCAATAGCTGGTTTCAGTTTGCCGCCGTTCTGTTGGTGCTACTAGACGGTGGGCTTGAATACAATAAATAGGTAGACAGCAGTTGCAGCACCTCTCAAGGATCGGGAATGGCCTTGGGGATTCTGCATCTATTTTTCTTTATTGCTTCGATACTTCTGGTCATGGTTCAGATCAAAATCAAGACCAATTCAACCTCACAGATCTGTCGTGTCTCGATGAAGCCCTCTCTCTCGGCGTGTCAAGTTCTCTAACATCCGAGACAGGTAAAGTATCATGCCGACCTGCGCGACACTACCTGCGACGCCGTCACTCATTGCAACCCTCTTCAAACGCTAAGGTTTAGAGTTAAAGATAATCTTGACTACTCTGTGAAACATCATCGTTACTCGCTCCCTATCTTTGTCGTAAACCGTTATCGTTTTAGCCCTCTCACCCAACCGACTCATATTTTTGTATTAAAACACCACCTTCTCTCAACAAATAATCTCCTGATCTTTAGACATCATCATTCGATTCTTTCCTTGTTCTCCTACAATCTTTTCCTCTCCTTCGTTTGAGGCTGGTTCCTCTCTGTGTGGCAGGCCCTACTTGTTCTAATTCTTACGTTTCTGCAGCGAGCATCACTCTTTTGTCCCCCATCGGTCTTTTATCTTGTCTGACAGTCATGGCTGGTTTCATCAATCTGTCTCTCATTCTTTTGGGAACCCTCGCCTCCGAAGCGATTGCGTCTTGTGCCTATGGAACCTTGCTGCACCCTAGAGCAGAGGACGGCACTGTTGAGGTTAATGATTTTGGCTACACCGGCCAGACGGTATGTCTGCTCGTTTATGCTTCCTATGACAGTCTCTCGAATGATGCAGAAGCTAACAGACTGGCAGGGTCCCACCAACTGGGTCAACCTCGATCCCGAAGCGAATGCTCTATGCTCGACGGGAGTGAACCAGTCTCCTGTCGACATGGTCGCTGGCTCTTTCGCCGTCGTCCCTGCAGCTGCGCTGAGTCTCTCGATCCCCGACATGACCGAAGGAACCGAGTTCGAGAACCTTGGCACCACTGTGGAAGTAGTTGCTGGGCAAGGCAGCATGACCTTTCGCAACGTCAGCTATACTCTTCAGCAGTTCCACTTTCACCTGCCGAGCGAACATCTGAACGATGGCACCAGTATGGCTATGGAGATGCACATGGTTTGGGAGAGCGCCAATTCCGAGATCGCCGTTGTGGGTGTCTTCATCGACGTCGAAGCTGGTGCCGCTGGGGGCAGCGGAGGAGGCAATTCAACAGCACCGCCATCGCCAGTCTTTACGCCGGCGGCTCGCAGACTCAGCCGACGAGACAGCTTTCGGAAGGGGGTCAACCAGAAGCAAGAGAAACGACAACTTCCAGGAATCGAGGGCTCCTTTTTCCACGTCAACTCCCCTTCCACCAGCGCCGTCACTGCCTCGACCCTTCTTGAAACTGTGTTTGGTTCAGTGCAGGAGATTGAACGACCTGGCACGCTGACGGAGACGCAGCCACTCGTCATGAGCGAGCTGGTCAATACTCTATCAGCGGGCAGCTTTCAGACGTAAGTTACTCATGCAGCCAACGACCGTGTTGTTGGTCTATAATCTAACACCTAATTCTAGGTATGAGGGATCTCTGACTACGCCCCCCTGCAGTGAAGGTGTCCGATGGCTAGTCTCGGACCAGAAGCTGTCCATCCAGGCATCGACATTTCACAGTGTCCAGTCGGTCATAGGCTTCAACTCCAGATTTCCACAGGGTGCTCTTGGCGAGCCCAACGCCCTCTCGGGACTCGCCTAGGTTATTGGAAACGCGGTCACACGGAATGACTTGGAAGATAGCTTCTGATGCTGTGCGATCACGTCTACGAATCCCAATGTCAAGTATGAATGAGTCGTATTATCAGGGAACTGACCCAAGTCTCTCGCTACATGAGTATCCGATAGGTTGTCAAATAGAACCAAGCCGATTTCAAGCAACGGTGCAACAACTCCAAGTCAAATTTCTATCTATCGTGATTCCCCTGTTCTGGTCTCAATGCTGAACGTATCAGCGAGCCACACCATCGAGGTGTAACCCTTTTCTTTCATGAAATCGTCCAAAGTCCTTCGCGTCTTTCTCAACTAGAATTAAATTTTCGATAGTATGATGGTTCTGTACTGTGTTACATTTCAACAAAAACTAACAAAATCTGGCATCATGATGGCTTTAAAGGTTGAACGACCTGGCTCATTTGATCCAAAATCCTTACAATGGGTCAACTGTGAAATATTTCACCTGCAATGGCAAAGCCTGGCTTTTCCATTTGTACGCTCCATGCTGAAACCAAGGGGTTATTTGGTAATCATCTCGTAAAGCAGTGGCATTACTCCCCCGACCCTCTCGCTTGCGGTTCATGTGTACTATTCGGGCATGCGGTCCGCAGGTAATAAGACGTGTTGCTCTCTTCCGGTGCATGACAAGAATCAGGGGCTTATGCAAACAGTGCAGGGGTATGCAATGACCTTGAAGATGAATCAACAGACAGAGGTACGCCATGGATGATGTTGTTTTATTCCTTCCAAGCATGGTCACTCACCGTGAGGGAGCACGAAAGACTTGAAATTTTCATCTCGATTTATACTCATTCTCAACCCTGTTTGCGACAAAACATTTCTATAGAATTCTTGAAGTTATTACTGGTTAAAAGATTGCATTTATAGACGTGCAAGGGTGGCATCATTAGTGGGCCACATTCTTCAACACGAGAAGAGACAAGAGACAACAATTGGAACACGACCTTATTGGATGTTGACTCTCTTGGCACACTGGGGTGTGTGACAGCATGAATATCGCTGTGAGTGTGTGATTGCGGGATAAAGTCATTGGAGACAAATCTCTGCGTTGACATCAACCACCACTTGGACACAAAAGACATTGACAACTCTCTCACCAGAATGGCCTCACCTGATGAAGGCCCTATCATACATGTCGATGTACACTGCCTTTTCAGTATGACGAAGAGCTCTTTACATATAAGCTAATTCTTCATCAAGGCCGACGACGACCGTGACTCGGTGATTGAGGAGGTATATATGCCTGAAGCTATGCGAGAGAGCAATCATTAATCTCCCCCACGGTATAGGATACTATGTCATCCACTGCTAGTGTAAGCAGTTCTATTCTCAACTATCGCCAAGAGAACGGAAGGACATATCACGCCTACAAAGATGGCCGTAGGTTATGTTGGTCTGTTGTCTGAACTTGACAGGCACTAACAGCAGTTCTATCCCAGGATACTACATGCCCAATGACGAAACGGAGAACAATAGGCTAGGTAATGTGACAGGCTACTCTTTTATCTCTGGGTTCCAAAGCTGATCTTTCCAGACTTGCAGCATAATCTATTCCTCCTCACCTTTCACAACAAGCTTGGCCTCTCCCCACCCAACTTGCCAGATTTCAAGACTGGTCGGGTCCTCGACCTAGGGACAGGCACCGGAATTTGGGCGATTGACTATGCCGACGAGCATCCCGAGGCAGAGGTGAGGATATATGCACAGGCATCTCAGACCAAAGGGTCACCAAGACTAACATTCTCTGCAGGTGATAGGAGTCGACCTGTCCCCTACTCAGCCAGATTTGTAGGAGCAGTCTTTGCACAAGAGACAGTTCATAGCTAATACCTGCAAGTATACCTGCAAATGTCAAGTTCGAGATTGATGATATCGATGAGGAATGGACTTACTCTCAACCATTTGATTATATTCACAGCAGAATGATGAATGTGTCGATCAAGAACTGGCCAGAGTATATATGCAACATCTTCCAGTAAGCACCATCACATCACGTCTCCGCATTCGGTATGCAGCAGCTGACCTGACGAGAAACCTCACGCCGGGTGGCTACGCCGAGTTTCAGGACGTCGATGTCCTTTTACAATCAGACGATGGAACTCTTACCGAAGACCACGCACTCAGGAAATGGGGCCATCTTTTGTCCAAAGCAGCCCAGGAGCATGGAACTCGCTTCATCGAGACCAAACGCATCGGCCAGCTCATGACTGAGACTGGGTTCATTCAAATGAAAGAGCAGCAGTTTAAGTGGCCGGTGAATCGCTGGCCGAGGGAGAAAAGATACAAGGAGCTTGGCGAGTGGAGCAATTTGAACACACAAGATCTTCTCGAGGGCCTCTCCATGGCTCTATTCACAAGATGCCTAGGCTGGACTCCTGAGGAGGTTAGGGTTTTTCTCATTGACGTTAGGAAAGACCTGAATAACCCGAGAATTCACGCCTACTGGTCTATGTACGGCCCCCAACTCGAATTCTATACTCGGTGTGCTAACCCTTTCCTAGTCGCTCGGTCTATGGCAGGAAGCCTGATGCTTAAAATCGCCTCAAGAGATGTCTTTAGTGAGATACGCACTGCCGTCTGGTCCCAAGGGGTTTGTTTGTCCAGGACCAGGCCCAACTTGTGATCTATTATATCTCGATTATTTTCATTATTGGCCGGTTCATACTATACCTCGACGTGTCTTTTGTGCATGGCTTCCACGCACTATATTTCGATCGTTTCGATATCCTTGTACTACTCAGATTCCAAGGTAGATGTGGCACCGACACCAAGACTTGATGTTTCGGACGTCGAAGCTTCGCGCGTAGGCTCACTTGCCGAGGTCACGGTGACAATGGGCTCATTATCTGGGGCTGAGATGGTGACGTCCTCAGTACTCAAAGGTACAGGATACTAGCTGGTCAAAGGTGGGAGGGATATACACAGGGATGAAAAGAAGAGAATGCCTGCTAGACAAGAATGAAATGACTGACTGGTGAAAAGGATGGGAATTTGGGAGGGACGGGAAAGAAGAAAAGAACTCGGTAAAACATTTAGCTCAAGAGACGAGTCTACTCAACATGCAAAGACGCAGAGCCAATAGACAACAAACCGGCCAACTGAACAGACTATTGATTCACAGGACCAGATCGAGGTTAGTCAGTTAATGATATTAATCAAACACCTACTGGTTACTCATCTTCCCTGTTTGCAATATCTCAGCGAATGTTATTAAATAGAAAAATTTAAAAATCGTTAACTGAGAAGCAGATGGTTATGAAAGGATAAATATCTATATTGGAACATCCAGGTACCCTAATAGTAGACTCAAAAGCTCAGAGTGATCTTAGACTAAGTATCTTAGTTCATATGAAGAATAATGCTGTAAGTAAACTTATTAGCAGGAAGAGGACTTATACCCTTTATCCCCATACGTCATTTATAAAGATGTTATATGCAGATCTTGAAACACTCTTATAAATTTTGAATCAAGATTGGATTTTAACATCATTTCTAACAATCGGGAGCTGTGGAACTTGGAATTGTTAGACTGTGGAAATAGACCTTGTAAGCCTATAAATGCACCTCACAAACCCGAGAAACAGCATTTCAAAAGAAGTTACAACAGCCGTGGTAAGAGACATTTAATAGCAAGCCCATCAAGAGATTTATCAACTTACTGGATACCTTCACAGACAGACCCTGGGATGAAAGAAGCTACCATACCGAATAACCAAAAAGCATCAAAACATCCAGCAGATACCTTGTAAGTCTCGGAGATATAAGCTAGCTTCACCCAACATCAGAGAAACGTTTTCCACAGTTGATATAGATATGAACAACCTGACTAGCTTTCCCCCCTTGGCTATACGACACAACAGCCGGCGAATACATCTCAACAGAGCCACAGAGTCCAAAGTTAGCTGCTATATTTGTGTTTAATGTTAGAAGCATGGACCAGCATATTGGAGTGAATTTCCAACATGACTCGTTTTGCATCGACTCTCAGGACAATGCAAGGTTTCGATAGTCATGAAGCAGCAGGTATGGTGTCTGCCATCAACTATCGATAGGTCATCCCACAAAAGGGTCCGACTATCGATTTCACCAACAAGGCTCCACGACTACTATCCCAGACGGCAGACGCCTTGATGATCTCAAACTTGTCAAACGGTGGTGATGCGTATTCAGATCTTTCTTCACAAGGTCATGACTGTCTCAATATCAACCCCTCTTGCCTATCACTCTAGATAAGTAAGCAGTCCGGAGATGCCTGATTACGATGCCAAGCGTCCAGAGGGCTAGGCAGAGCCCCTAGCTCGTGCTCCTTATCTCATTCTGCCCTACCATTAACAAGTACAGCAATGAGGGAGCATGGACCTAGCCAAGTTGGCGAGGATACAAACATACACAAAGTCACTACTTGCCTAGGCCGATGGCGACATGCAGGACTTGTCAGCCGTCGATAACTTATCATGGTTTACTTTAGATCACCCTGGGGTACAGACATCAAATACTCTCCAAGGTTGAAGGCTTGGTGGTCACATCTTAGCATGATAACCTGCTCGGCTTAACGGGTCACGTTGGTTCCGCCGTCACGGTACGTGATGAGAGAATGCATACATGTCACACTGGTTCATGGAGAGCTTTCTTAGTGAGACCGGTGACCAGGGTGCCTGGGTGTACATCCTCCACGGAAAGCTAAGAATAAATACCGCAATAACTCTAGTGAACAAGGACTTGGCACAGCCGGATACAGCTGAAAACCGACAGCGGAACTGACGTGGCACACCACGCAATCTGAACCAATATGCGTCAACTATTGCCATCCAGCGCAAAACTCTGTTCGTTCTCCATGTCGAAATGCCCTCCAATTGCAAATAGTTGCCAGCGGTGGGGTGGAGTAGCTGACTTGTCGACAAGGGGGCTCAATCGAGTCACAGAAGATCCAT
Source organism: Fusarium sp. NRRL 66182 (assembly GCA_013266265.1). Taxonomy (NCBI): domain Eukaryota; kingdom Fungi; phylum Ascomycota; class Sordariomycetes; order Hypocreales; family Nectriaceae; genus Fusarium; species Fusarium sp. NRRL 66182. The sequence goes on from JABFAK010000156.1 coordinate 139,839, forward strand.
GCTAGATCCTGCAGTGTCTGACACCCCCGGTATGCTGAAGACAAAAGGCTAATGGCATGCAGCTGGTGCCAGGATGCTCGAGTCTCATCCTATCCTATCATCTCAGCCGGTGGTCATTGATCGACCGATCAAGACATGCAATACCTTCAAGGCTGATTCGGTCTTTGTCAGGGGACCTTGCCGATCTGAGTAGCGACTAGAGCCCGCTAGACAGGATGTCTCAGTTGTATTATGTGATGGAACTGAAACATAGCAGTTCGCTTTTGGTAGGCATCACCTCTATTAGATAGCTGGTTATCCCTTTCTTGCTCTTGAAAGTGGGACAATAGAGCAGGTTTATCCTGGACGAATCCTTAGACCAGAGTCGAACATGGAGCTAGCACGGGACGGCAGAGAAGAGGATGCATTTTGGTGCCTGTGTCCAACAGCATATTCGAATCTACACCAATCTCCTTCCAAACCTCAGCAAGCAAGCTGTTCCTAGTGAGCATCCAAGTATAGCAATGCATCCCAACGTAAAGAAGACAAGATAAAAGAATTCAAGAGGCCGCTCAAAGAACCACAGCTGACCCTCAGCCCGGTCATTCTTCTCCTTCCCTTGTATCCTCCCATCAGGGACATACTTGAAATCCATGATGGAACCACCCCCGAGGCCTTGGCTGCTATCGATTATAGCGCTATGCAGACCATCCCGGCAGAGCCCAATCATCCTGTCGTCGAGAGCAGGTATCCATCGCTGCAGGGTTGCCAGAGTCCGGACTAACCAGCAATGGCCCGTGAAACAAGCGTAGCTGTACCAGCCCGGCCGTCCCATACCTAGCTGATCGCAGATCCTGTGACCATTCAGCACGCGGCTAGCGGCTTGTATGAAGCCATCTGAGATGTTTGCAGGTGGGAGATCCTTGAGGGCTTCCACAAAGTTGTACCCAATGACAACCGACGTTGGCGTCACGAGAAGCTCGTTGTAAGCGAGGCTTTCCATGACGGCTTTAGCCTGCTGGGCCGAAGCAAAGTACTCGTCGGGTGCTCCAATCACATGGGCTACATATCGCCAGAGGGCGATGTAGTCTTCAACCTCTTGCGGCTCGGGCGTGATCCCCATGAGAGGTAGCTGAAGCCAGGCATGGTTGCAGCTGAATGTGGCAATAGCGTGGATGGAGTCCAGAGTATTGATAGGGATGCCATGCGTTTCTTGGTCGAAGAATCGGCATTTGGACGCAGCCACCTTGAGGATTTGCTGTCTGACCATCGAGTGTAGCAGACGAACTCGCACTATTGATGTGTGGCCAGGCCCTCCCGGCTGAACATGCTCAAGCGAGTGCGTGACTTGGAGCACCAGTTGAAAAGTCTCAAGAAGTCGTCTTCTTAGAACACGGGTGCTGAAGCCACCTGTGCGTGCGAGAACCTCGACTACGCTGGTGGAAGCAGAATTCTCACCAACGAAGCCTTGGAAGGCGAAGCCGATGAGGTTTGCGAGGGCGTAACGGTAGAAGAAGCGTTGGCCTCGGGCAATTTGCTCCCATTCAACCCAATAGGGAACGCTATGGACCTCTTGCCATAGCTGAGAAAGAACTTCATCTTGTCCCTGGTGCTGGCGAAGAGTCTCGAACAAGTCTGCTCTGCCCACATTTCTTACCTCTTGTCGGAGCTGCTCATGGATCTCCTGGATCCTCTTGACGGCCGCGGCTCCAAGTTCGTCACACTTATAACGTAAGGGATCTGTATGATATTTAGGAATATGCTGGTCCGTCCATTTGAAAGTGTGGTTTCCTATGGTTTGCAGCTGTTCGCCTGCTGCTGCGTCTTTAAAGAATCTCATGATGTAGTCAACGCAAAGAAAGAGTACGAGCTGTAAAACGAAGCGGAAAGGTTGGGGAGACTTTCTTGAAGGATGACAACTGGGATATAGCAAGATGGATGTTGAGGCAGTCTAATGAGAGAGTAGATAAGTGAACAACGACAAGACCATCTGACCGGGGCGCAGCCCTCTTGATTCTTTCATCATTCCTAGATCAAGGCATGTGATGGCCTGATGTACCTCGAGTCCTTTTGAGAATCATTCCGTGTTTCCCCATTTAGGCAGCCTGACCATACCGACAAATAGGTCGTGGGGTGGCAGATGCGTGATTTTGGTCGCCGCTTATGAATGGCTTAGATCAGAAACATTGCCACGAACCCTGCCTGTTTGGTTCATCCCTTTCCAATCAATAGTACAGTAGATCGAGTCTGGGAACCACTAGGTGTGATATACGAGTTAGCTGCTTTCCACCTGTAAGACGGCTTCCGGGGAGTGCGGATGAGGGAGTTGGGTGCTGAGTCCGAGATTACCACCCAAAGGTTCATGAGACACAACCGGGTTGAGCATCACGCAGTTCTGATATCTGTGTCGTGGGCCAGTCCAATATTCCCCTACTATAGTCGTACCCGGAGGGTGAGTTCTGTCTGTTGCTGACCTGTAATCAAATGACGCAGGAGAGAATAAATCTGGGCGACATAAGACCCAACAGGGCAGTCTCCCCATACTCGTTGTTGGTTGTTCACTTCCATATTACCACCTCCCTGTTTAGGTCCAATCTCCAACACACACACATGCCAGGCCCCAACAAGATGGATTCAAAAAGCTCTGTTATGCTTCCCGACTTGTTTCATGGCTTTGTGGTCGAGAACCCACGCGTGAATCCTCACTACCAAACAGTGAAACCAGTCTCTGAGAGATGGCTTGCAGAGTAGGATGGCGTCTGAGAGCATCGTTGCGGGATGAAACTGACCTTTTGTGAGGGCATGCTCGTTCCCGGATCGAATGAAGAAGAGAGTCGAGTTCTGCGACTTTGCTCTCTTCGTTTCCATTGCAGCTCCAGATGCCCCGGCAGAAAAGCTCAAGACTATGTGTGACTGGGGAAACTGGGTGAGTGAACATGACATCTTGAGGGCCTGTGTCATTCGACTAACATCCCAAGGTATTTCCATTTGATGATAGTGAGCGACAGTGTTCCCCTCGATATGTGATACTGACGCCACCAGTGTTTGATGAAGGAGCGTTGAAAAGAGATCAAAGGCGATCGAAAATGGTGATAAACAGCCTCATGGCGGATATGCTGGATAAGCCCTATGCGAAGCCCAAGATTGCGGTTGTCAGGGCTCATGATGATATCTTCCAGAGAGTCTCGCAGGTGAGAATCCTTCTACTTCAGCTTGATACCATGTCCTAACCTGCAATGGCTGTTTAGGGCGCAACACCTGGTATATATCAAAACCATGCCGGCTTCATAACCATATGGCTAACATTGCCCAGGTACTCGGCGAAGATTTGCCCTTGCCATGAAGGACTACACAGACGGGGTAGTCCACCATGTCAAGCAATTCTCAACCAAGAGGGTTCCCAGCATACAGGAGATGCTCCAGACTAGACAGCTCTCTGCAGGAGTCGCACCTTTATACCACCTTGTCGAATATGCTCATGGCATTGAGCTACCCGACAAAGTTTTTCATGACCCCGTCATTCAATCATTAGAGCGTTTGGGTGTAGACTTTGTTTTGCTGTAGGGAGAGATCTGCTCTTGGTCTTTGTCCTTTGTCGTCAACTAACTTTCCTAGGGCGAATGACATCCTTTCCTATCGAAAAGAAGAGGTAGCATAGCCAAGGCCCCATCGCTAGTTGCAATCTGGGCTGACGTGATATAGAGTGATGACTGTCCTTTCAGCATGGTAGCTGCATGCCGAATGGCAGGCCAGTCTTGCCAAGAGGCGTTCAACCTGGTCGGAAACCTGCTTGAACAGAGGCATCTCGAATGGCAGAGGGCGATGAAGCAACTGCCAAGTTGGGGCCCTGAGATTGACGCCAACGTCGCGCTTTATATCCAAGGGATTCAAAATGTTGTACAGGCCAACATTACTTGGAGGTAAGATCTCGAGCTGCGAATATGAAGACTTGAACCCGCTCACATACAACAGCTTCCAATCGGGCAGATATTTTGGTCAGCAAGCTCCGGAGATCCGAAGAACAAGGGTGATCGACGTTATGATCAACCCACCCTATCTACGTGGAATGGAAACACAGTCGGGCTGGTCACTGAGGGCTATAAGAGTATTATTTGCGCGCTTGTTCAAGAACTCTGTCTCTGTTCTGTTATCGTATTTTCCTTAGGTACTTGAGCAGGCTTGAGAAGTGAAGCGGGAGCAGGGGTTGACACTGGGAATAACTATTACTGCATACTTGACATACATCAGCTCGACAGAGTGAGCACCTGCTGACACCTTTGATTACTGCGTACTGCCGCCGGAAATCCCGCTCTCAAAGAAGAAGCAAACGAGACGATGTTGCTTGCCACAGTATGCAGCGCATGGCATGGCATGCAGTATGGACGGACGGACTATGGATGTGCATTCACTGACTGGGCCATGGCATTCCGTACCCCAGCAAATCCATGTCAGAATTCGACCCGCTGATGCAAGTCTGCAACCAACCGACCAGTGAAAAACACGTCTTTCAGTCAAAGGGAGGGGCGGAGCTGTAGGTTGCCCAACTCATGGCCGATGCCGAAAGCTTTCGGCCGAAGTATTTCGGCCACCACCGACTTTTGGTGTTTGAAAATATGCCACGATTCTATATAGGTTTCAATGACAGTCGCAAGTTCCAGGTGAAGGGTCGTCAACATCTCGGTTGCACAATAAACCAACATGACTGCCAGGCCTTTCGCCACGACCACCTTGAAGCGTCTGCGAGTCGAAGAGGATGCGCAAAACAGCGATGCAGTACACCCGACAACGTCTTCAGAAACCACAGACCTGCACAGCCTAGAATACACGAACCAAGATTGGGAGCAGTGCTCATTTGCTTACTCGCTGGTAAGTTTGGCCATCAAGACTGCAGAAGCAGAGTTGGTCCTGACGACGCTTCTAGCACGATATCAAGACACCTAATGATCTCACATGGATAGATCCCAACACCAATCCGCAATTACAACATGCGCTCGACGTTCTACCGCCTGAGCAGCAGCTCGGTACGTTCATAGTGGTCTTGGATGCATGTCCCTCTCTAACCTGCATCGCAAGACGCTCTGGTCGAAGCATTCTTTAGCAATGTCAACCACCATTACAACATCATACACGCACCTAGCTTCATACGGCAGTACTTGATCTGGTCCATGAGAAGGACGCAGGGGTATCACCAAGACCTCCAGCTGACAATTCTCATCCTGATGATCTGCGCGTGTGCTACGCAGCATCTTGATCTTGATTCCCAAACCACCATGGAAAGCCACCTGGCGCATCCGTGCGAGAGCCTATCCAAGAACTATCATGATGCTGGCCAGAGCCTTGCTGCCGTGATGCCTGCTAATTGCTTCCATCTGAACAACCTTCAGTGGAAGGTTCTCTCCGTCTGTTGGCTTAAAGGTGAAGCAAAATTCACCGAGGCGTGGCATACAATAGGCTCAGCGGTGCAAGAAGCATACGAGTTGGGTACGTTGATGCCTCTTACACCTTTCCTGGGCTTCTACTAACTTGTTAAACGTAGGACTTCACAGGCCTCTATCCTCAGGAGCAGCCTCAGACGCAGAGAATCGGATTGGTCGGCGAGCTTGGCGCGTATTGTACTGCTGGAACTGGTGCGTAACAGCGGCTCCTAGCCGACAACTTGATGTTGACACTTTTAGGCAATTTTCTTCTATTTTTAGTCGACCCATGATTATAAACGACATTGGTCCTGAGCCTGAGCGGTCTAGTTTCGATCTGAAGGCTTCTCCTCCGACCCCGACACTTCATACGGAGCTGGAATACCAGCTCATCTCTTCTCTCGCCAAGCGTTGGCATTCGCCCAAAAACATCAACTCAGCAACCAATATACGGCTTTACAAGACCATGATAGAGGGCTGGATGTCCAGTCTACCATCTGTATATGACATCAACCATCCTGACACCGCAAAGGACCATACGTGGCCATGGATTGTGACACATCGCTGCTATATTCAAACCATGGCGTATTTCCTCATCTTGCAGCCCTACAAGGCTTACATGTCGAGTCCCTCCGCGGACTCATCTCTACCTGAGACACAACAGCTACAAACCGAGGCAGTGGACTATTCCTTGAAGACGTTACGGGCAGCGACCCAATGGGCGTCCCAAGTCTCGCACGGCGACGGTCAATTTCATCTCGTGGTGTTGTGCCTCTTTGACACGGCGGCTTTCCTTTCCATGACGTTGAATAGAGGTCAAGGTAACAACACTATCACCAAGAAAGAGGAAGCAGTACTTGCGGTCAACGGCGCCGTCTTGATCCTGCAGCAGCTTCAGGTGATTTCACAAGGCGCTAAATCGTCACATAGGCTCCTTGATCGGATTCTTACGAGACTGAAGTGGGATCGGGAAGTACAATGAATTGCGATCTTGTCAGATGCCCATGACACAACAGTGGGAAAGCACGTGAGCATATAAACAAATTATCAAATATAATATCAATATATGTATCGCACTGTCTTTACACAATCTGACCTATTTCCACGGAACCTTGAATAGATGTTTGCAGGCTTGTGTGTGAACCAATAGAAGACGTCTAGTCATCACCGTCGAAGTCATCGCGGTCGTCATCGCGGTCATCGTCGCGGTCGTTGTCAAAGCGGTCGTCGCGGTCATAAACAAGCTTGTAGCTGCGGAAGCGGCCGGCTGCACCGACGCACTGGTCATCGTCGATATCCCTAGCCACCTCGGTCGTGCAATGGCCGTCGCTGTAGAGAACCACTGTTTTGAGGTCAGTCAGTCTGCGCACGCGATAGTTGCTTGTGTGGGTTGCTACTCACAGTCATAGTCGCCCTCATCATCCCAGAGACGGAGAGAGCTGATCTGGTTCTTGAAGACGTGGCACCTGTTGACATCCCTGGCGCGAAGAGTCATCCTGCCAGCAGCGCGGCCAGCACAGCTCTGTCCACCATAGGCGCTCGCCGAGACGAGAACACGGCCGGAGTTGCCAGACTGAGGCATGGGGCTTGCGATGGCACCCATGGCCAAGGCGGTGATGGTGGTGAGGGCAAGAGAGAAATGCATCTTGAAGATTGTTGGTTGAGAAAAAGGAGTTGGTTGTTAAGCTGTAGTGTTGAAGTCTTGTTGTTCTTGTTTGAGTGAGTGGTGAGCAAGAGGGACTATGGCGAGAATGAAGCTGGCCTTATATACCACCATCTGATGAGTTGTCCTTGACAATGCTACCTTGAAGACTTGGTAGAAACAACCATCTCTGCAGCAGTACGTACGTACGTCACGGATCGTGGCTGGGCATGAATCAAGGCTCATCACCAAGTCAAGCTTCTGAAACGGCCCGGGGTAAAAAAAGCTTAACTTGGATTAATCTCTAGACCGTTACAACGTGGCACTACCGTCTATTCGGACAAGACAGCGTGCCATGTCATAGGGCCGTCGCATACACAGCTCATAGCTCGTCCAGCATCAAGTCCTGCAATTTCTTCCACAACGTCTCTACATCTGGACTGCTCTGCAAGAAACAGCGGCATCATTCGAGATGTTCTCACAAGTAGTAGGCTCGACGTGGTAGCTCGCGTGATCTACCGTACTTTTCTACATATGCGTGATGCACGATGGCAGAATGCGACCTCGGCAACTTGATCTATTGTATATCGATTATTTTCAACACGAAAACTCAGCGGTGTCTTCTTGAATTGGAATGAATCTTCTTTTGGCTTTACAATTAGCGTATGACGCGTCCAAAAGTGCCGATGCGTCCGAACTTACCGACTGGTGGAAACCAGCCTCATCTACTAAATATAGTACACCCCATACTTTGGGATCGGCAATCCTTTGTCATGCGCCCATTTGTGGCATTCGCTACCGGCAGTTGGAAGAATACACCTCGATTTGAGGCTGTGTACTCCACGTGCAGGCTTTTTACCACAGGCCGAGGATACAGACATTGCAGATGCAGCAGGATGCATGTCTAATAAGTGTCACTCGTAGCATACCAGTCATGTTCATAGCCTCACACGATATGCATGCCTGCCATAGAGAGAGTTCTTGATGGTACCAAGAAAAGATGGGTGTTGTATTTATAGAATCTGAAAACATTTGCCTAGTTGCACAGAGCATAAACAACCACCACACACAAGCTATCTGGGAACGGCTCTTGTGAGGCATTCAAAAGGTTCCAAGGCTTTTGTCTACGTAAATAGATAGCCCCATAGTCTAGCAGCGTCCAATATATTCTGAAACCCGTGTGCCAAGGCTCGCATCATCGATACCCTACTGTAGTGCAATCTGGGTAAAAGATATAAGTAATTCCTCCTGTAAGAGCAGGCTACGTGACTGGGATCTGGCAATAGAACAATTTCTGGTGTTGGAAATACATGTTTCAAGGATGACAGGGGCTCCGGGACTAAGCCTGGACAGACATTAGGTACGATTCGCTGTGATTTATAATCTCGTTTCCAAGGTTCCACCGTTGTGGTTTAGAGAGCTCGAACCTTTCTATTCTCTTATTTTGACATTAGTCAATCCCATTCATGGTTGAAGGCTCATCGATCCATCGTCTTACATAACAAGATGTTGATTTGATTTATTCAGACCCCAATATTGCTCTCAAGAAACCACTGACGATGATAGACGTAGAGGTAGCAGATCTACATCTTGGCTCGTTGAAAGACCAGAATATAGGGTAGCAAATCAGGCCAAGTACGTAGTATGAGCACAACAAGGTTAACACTAAGGTAAGCAAGGTTAAGGTTACCACTAAGGCGGAGAAATACCAGGAAGAATAATAAAGCGCTCTAAAATTGGAGGGTTTCATTAAAGCAGAATAGCCTGAATTAGATAGCAGTCTTGTCAGTCTATGTACAGTGGGTATCAACCTGTTTATCTTCCGTAGCCTTCTTGTCCTCTGTTCGAGTATGTCCGAATCTTACAACCGGTGTCTCCGAGATTGGAGGTGTAAAATATATCCTTGGAAGCATAAAAGCAACTTTGGATCTTAAATCCAGCCTTTGAGCGGCTCAAAAACGTGTGTGTTGAAGAGAACCAAGCGGCAATAGCAGCATGGTCCGTATATTGGAGACATTGATTGTACCGGACTTGAGAAACGGTGCGATAGCCTTACCATAACGGAAGATTGTGCCACTTTGTGAGCCCGTTTTCGGGCCTCCTAGTGAGTCTGGCAAAACGGTTCTTGATTTGAACAAATGTTCCCTAATGTCGCAGCCTGCAGCTCTCACGCTGTCGGATGTAGCTTGAGGCGCCGTGACCATGAAGACGTCTACTTGTCTATACGCTCTACTTATATCACAGCTGATAGCGAGGCGCCGTAGCCACGAAGAGGTCTACTTGTCTATACGCTCTACGTACATCACAGCTAATAGCGAGGCGCCTGTCGCAGACACTCAGCTTGCGCCCTGCCCGCGTACTGTACCTGCACAATGCATACACCTGGGATAGAGAACTGAAGGGGTGAGAATCTTGGTTCACTCCACCTTTCTTTCTGGGAGGCTCACGCTCAAAAACACGGTTTCTCAATTAAAACATGTATGCTTCAAGCACATACTTGTTAGATAGTGTCATCATACCCAAACGTCCCGCAGTGTCTACGCCAAGTGTCGTTACACATGAAAAAGGCCAGAAGCAACCCCTCTCCTTGTCTACTGTCCGTACACAGTCCACATGACACAGTCTTTGGCCAAGACGCCGCCCATGACCTGAAAGTCCTTGTTGTAGTTGGCCCAGCTCTCGCCGATCGCGCAGGTCACGCTGATGCTCTGCGAGAGGAAGGTCATGCAGTCTTCGAGCTTCATGTTGCCAAAGTAGTTCTCGCTCATGGACTTGTCCTCGGGGCAGCCGGGCTTGTGGTACATGATGGACAGGACCATGGAAGCTCCGTTCTCGGCGACGCCGGGCACGACCATCGGGCTGGGGGTGGGCGCGCCCTCCTTGAAGAGCCATCGCTTGTCGATGAGGTTCTGGCAGTAGGTTGCGGCGGCCTTGTTGAGCTCCTGCTCGTTGACGCGGGGCTTCGAGCCCTGCTCGCCGTCGGCCTTGATGCAAACGGGGCCGTACTGGCCGGCAAAGTCTCCTCTGTTTGGGAGCTTGCCGGCGACGCAGTCGCCCATGACCTGGTTACCCTGGCAGACAGGCTTACCGTTAACCGTATCCTCCTCGATGGGTAAATCTGATGGGTTGTCAGAGCTAGGCTCGTCCTCGGGGACGGGATCGTCGTCGAACTCGGCCTGGGCGGGCTCAGTGTCGACACCAGGATTGCTGGTGTCAAGTTTGAACTCCTGCACGGCAACGGCAGGGATTTCATCGTTGGCATTCTCGTCAATAACCTCGGTAGTCTTCCAGAAGTCGCTCTCGGGGAACTTGATGGCCTGGCCGCCGCCGACGTCGACTTGCAGTTCACTGTCTTGCCTCTTGCGGAAGACATCGATGGGGGCCATGAAACGATCGAGATCCTTGGGTGGACCGATGTAGGGCTGCTCGTTGACGTTTCTGGATCCGGCGCCCGTCTGCGCGAAGAAGTTGTTCTCCTTCTCGCCAAAGAACCATGGGTTGCTGAGCTTGCCCACGACGCCCGAGAGCTGGTTGGCCTTGACACGGTCGTAGACCAGACGAGCATTGTCCGAGATTCCCTCGTAACCGACGACTAGAGGTTGAAAATCAGTCCTGCGTTTTTGACGCTTACCGAAAGGTCGTCGAGGAAGACTTACTGAGAGCCATGATGCCGGCGACCTGGCCTGAAGACATGCTGCTACCCGTCCTCATCATGGTCCGCCCGTCGAGGGCGAGAGAGACGATTTCACTTCCGGGAGCCCAGGTGTCAATGAACTTGCCGTCACGGCTGAACTAGTAACCCGATCCATGTTAGCTGCGCTGGCCCACTGCTGTTTGAGAGGTTGAGGAAACCTACCCAGCCCTTGTTGTAATCCTTGTCTACACCACCGACACAGATTGTGTTCTGAGACTCGCATAGAGTTCCAAAGGCCTTGGTATTGTCTTCGGCGGGCTTGTTGCCTCCGGCGACGGCGAGTGGGATGCCCGCATCATATGCCCTGTCGATGGCCTTGTTGAGCGCGTTGCTGTTGGCGGTGAGGACAAAGGACATGTTGATGACGGATCCCTTCCACTTGTCCGGCTTGTTGGCCTTGTTCTCGTTGTGCCGCTTCGTCACGGCGTTGATGGCCTCAACGATACCACCCGTGTGTCCCTTGCAGCTGTTCTTGTAGCAGCCGACCTTGACGCTGACGAGGTTGGACCAGGGAGCCACGCCTACGTAGCTGGCGCCGGCCAGACCCGCGACGTGGGTGCCGTGGCCGTCGGTGTCATCGAGGGGTGAATCGACCTGGGTGTAAGGGGAGTGGCCGAGGCTCTACGAAAAATGATATGCTCGTCCGCCAAAGAATTTGTGCGTGATCCTGATGCCCGAGTCCAGGATGTACACATCCACGCCCTCGCCGGCGCCGTTCAGAACCTTGTACTTGTCGTCCTGGTTGCTGGGCGAAATCTTGCTGCCGGCAGCCAGCTGCTGCAAGTGGTGCGGTCCCTTGCGCTCGTTAAATGCCCACTTGGGGACGAAGCGCTTGACGAGACCCTGGCTCTCGAGCTCTACGGGCTCGGCCACCTCGGTGTCGTTGATCGAGTGCGCCAGGTCGACGGCGACGCTGCGCTCGACGGACCTGACACCGGGGTCGTACCGGACAAAGCTGTGGACAAACTCCTCGGTCAACGCGGCACGGTACATGTGCAGCATGTCTAGGTAGCCGAAGCGGTGAACCTCGGGTTCCTGGCGGAGATCTTTGCCGATGATCTTGAAGTGGTCCTCAAGGGTGTGGTCATCGTGGAACTCGACGATGTATTCGTCCAGAAGCTCGCCCTCGGGCTCATGGTGCGGGCATGGCTGCTGAGAACGGGGGAGCACGGCGGCCGAGATGCCAGTGGCGAGCAACCCGAGCCCTGCGAGGCTCATGAGACGAGAACCAAGAACCATGGCTTGTGATGTTGCGTACTGAGAGTAAAGAAGAAGAAGAAAGGCCAGGCACAGCTAAAGAACGAGCCAACTCAGGATCTTGAACGAGAAAATGGCAACTGTGAACCTCCTGCTAAAGGCTTGGGGAACTCGTGGACCATGGAGCCGTACGACGAGACTTTATATGACGGCTTGAAGAATCCCTCGGAGGTCATGGAGTCTACTCCTTTGCATTGTGCGCCCCTTCCTTCGGGCTATGCTGAGACTACCCAGCCTGTGCTTCAAGGTCGCTATTCAAATGCAGTAAGTAGATATCGTCTAAGAATAGATGAGATAGAGCTGCGCCACAACCCCAGGTGCTTAATAAGAGCTCGACAGAAATAGTCAGATACTTATATGCCTACTAGGGTAGCAGAGTGACTAATTACTTTTAGTCTTCTAACCAGTTTCTTTCTCGATTCCTGTTTATTTACCCGCCGAAGAAGGATTCTAGCACGGAGCAGGGCCGGAATCCTGCCAGCTATGTTAATCAGCACTAGCCGTATGAAACAATCCCACAGGATCACGTTCATTTCCCGCTAATTAGGGACATGGACAGATCAGGCAGAGAGCCCATAGAAGACGAGGAAACGACATCGCGGATGCTGCCAATCCGTCGCATTTTGAAGGGGGGGGAGGAGGCAGGGCTCCAGTTGTTCAGCGTTGACAAGATCGTAACAGAGTACGTATGAAGCGCCCCGATGCCGTCCCTGTTGAACCGCTATGTCAGAATACGCACTGCATTTTCACAATTAGCCCCTCGGAATCTAAATTAGCAGTGCCATCTTCATGTCTGGCTGTTGATGTCTGTTTGACGCCATGACTGCATAGTCAAGAGATAGGCTGATAGCCTCCTGGCATGTTTGGTCCAGATCTCTGGGTATTTGCAGTAGCAAGTGGTATTCTGCTTCGGTAGATACTTCCCGGGGTACATAGGCCCGCTTCCAAATTGAGCGACGATATGTTACCATGCTGAGTATCATCGGATGCTCGTAGCTGATGTGCGCTAAGAACGACTAAAGAGCCTGAGCGTGGGCCCAAGACAGGAACCCTTTGAACCGATCTGGATACTTGTTGATCTCATTTCAGGATTCCTGGGACCCTTCGCGATAGTCCCTCAACTTTTGCTGAATAAACAGCATAAACTCAGTCAGGGGGTGGTCTCTAGGTAGGTTCTCGGTAGACCTGCTTGCTCGATCCAAAAAGGGTTTCAGAAGATCCTGGCGGTTCTCTTCTAGCCGTTGTGAGCCTCGTCGCCGCATATCATGAAACAACATGGCAATTCTGAAAAAGGATATCAGAATATTGGGGTCATTGTATCCAATTGGGCTGCTTGGGAAACCAAAGTCTCGAGCTGTGGTTTTCCCTGCCTGTGGTGTTGAACTTGTAACACCTTTTATGTGCGGTTTTCGACAATGTATATTCTTTTTATGTTCTTCTTTCCTGCTTCCTAGGCGGATTTGAAAGGTGTATAGAGGGGTTGAGCTGTCTTGAAGAGCATGGGAAGTGGCGTTGGGCCAGAGTTTTTTTGGTTTAGCTGACTTGGTTGGATAGCTTATATTCATTGGTAATTGTGTCTCGTAAAGGGGTTGATATAGGACATCGGTTTGTATGTTATCGACATGGAAAGATGTTGGAGGGTATTCTTAGTCCACTGTTGAAAAGTTTAACATGCCTGATTTAGAATGTGTGTGGTATGAGATTGCTATAGAGGTGGAAAGACATTTGTTCGACTGAGCCTCACTTATCATACCGCGAGGGGTAACCCTTTCACTCTTCTCTGACAGGTTTCAGGTAACGGAGAGCTGGATATATGGTCATCTGCTGACTGCTGACATATCATTCTGATAGGCCCCCTCGCTTCACAGTTACCAATCAATCAACTTCACAGCATAGGGCGTTGCCACATCTTGTTAGACCAGAGCTCACACCGAGTTGGACTGTCACTTCATACCAAGTCGACAGCGGTAGCCTTTCCTCCAGGTAGAACAGTTATATTCAAGAACTGGTGGGCACCAGCCATCGATCCTCCAGCTTTTATATAAGCAGATTCAAAGGCATCTCCACGAGTGACAACATAGGCATTACGTGATGCCTGAGCTCAGTCGTAGTCGGGCGCTGAGCCCGCAGCAAGGATACTTCAGACCACCGCATGTCCTTGTTGTTAGCTATAGAGCCAGCATCAGTAACTTGACCATGACTTTCAGCCGAGATCCGATACATCCTCGACCGCACTGTCAGGCTACCTAACGGTAACAAATGATCGATCTTTGTATTCCAAGTTGCCTAACTCATAATAACTGCAGGTAACTTGGCAGAAGTCGAGTTTCTACTTGGTCAATTGTAGTCGAACTCCAGCTGCCAGAGATACCAAGTCAAGCACACACACAGAGCGGCGTTTGCCCAGCAGACCTCAGCTATCAAATAGTTTAACCACCGTAGTTTGTGTCGCAGAACTGTTGGAAGCTAGCTCGTTAGCTGGGAGCTGCGCTCTTCAATACTTGCCGACGCAAAGGTTTCACACCTAAGCAGGGCGAGGAATTGTCCCGTCTTACTGAGACATGCCACTCAGCATTATCAACCAACCAATGACTTGTACGCTAAATATAGTACGTGATTGAGAAGGTCGTTGCCTGAAGCATATGACCGGTTAACTGTGTAGACTTTGTTATAAAAACAGCTTCCGACCCTGCAAGTGTAAGAACGTTCACGTCACTAGATCAGTCATTGGCATCTCGTAGTCTAAATAAAGCTTCAGAGGCCTCACCCCGGAGGAATACTATTTATCATCTTTGGTTGATCTGTATCAAGTAAGCTACTGCACTGCTCTGAGTATCTGTCAGCATCAGGATAAGTTTAGAAATCGTCGGGCCAATTCGCCCGAAGAAGCGTTTGTCGACAGGAAGAGGGTCCCTTATCACTGTGCTGATAGCTATATATTGTACCAAGTGGCTTAAACCACCTGAAGGCCAATACGAGGTGTCACTACTTATAGGACTTTGAACTAGAGATGTTGGAGAGGTATAAAAGCCCCAGCACAAGCTGTTCAACACGACTGTACTAAAGATTTGATACACCTTATTCATCTACTTGTCTATAGACAAAGCCCAAATTCGCAGTGAAACATTATGAAATTCTCTGCCTTCCTTGTACCAGCAGCTGCCATCACTCTGGTTGAATCATCAATCGACACGGGCGATATCCATGCACGTGCAGTCGATACCATCATCTACCCAGCTGGAACCTACCGCTACTGGGTCGAGACGGGCAAGACAATTTCGGATCCACAGGATCAGCTTCTGATTGTCAAAAATGGCAAGACTGCTGACGAGACAACCACGATTGTGACGTTTGAGTTTGATGAGACGGCTCGCGGAAAGACTTGCATGCTGCTCTTCGACCTTTGGGACAGAGACGTGTCGACAGGAAGCAAGACGCTAGATGTTTTCACGTACTCGGATCCCCCGTCTGGCCCTGGAACATTCTCAGCTGCAGATGCAGCAGAGTGGGCGTCTCTAAATAGCAGGGATAATCACGTCGGTCGTATCAAGGTTCCAAAGCCTGGAGTCGCCACGTGGGAACAATCTTACCAGGGGTGGCCAAGGATCCCCTGCCCGGCTGGACAGCTGATCGGGGTCGAATTCGTCGGTGTTGGCGATGGTGTTGAAGTTCGTTGGGACATTGGTGTTACGGGACCGAGGTTTAGGGTTCTTGGGTAGAAGGAATGGTATCAGAAGGCCAGACCTGTCTGAGTGACTTCATACGGTTGTTGTGTTGCTGCTGCTGGATATCACTTGGTATTTCAATCGTCGAATTATGAGGATATTTTGTTTATTGCGATGCGGCATGTACCAAAACTCGCATCAAGAACTAGCCATAGCAGTCCAACTTCGTTGAACAATATTCCCTCATGCAACAGGCAAGATTTATGCCTCAGATTCCAAAGCTTTAGCTTGAGAAAATGGACATGTAGCTACTCCACGGGCCTTGATCACGCCCACCGCCGTAGCCATCTCCTCCAGTCCTTTACCCTTCTGAGGCTCAGGTCCAATGGTCATCAGATCGTATCCCTGAGGCTGGAACCGGTCGCCCTGAGACCCTGGCACTTTACCACCGAGAGCCTTGAGCAAGAAAGCGCCAGGGCCCCAGGTCGACCAGAAGGTCGGCTTTACGTACCAGGGTTGGAATACCTTTTGCTGGAAGTTGTAGAGCCCAGTGCTTGGGTTTGGGCTTTGGTCGAGGATTGAAACGGGCCGAGTGCGTGGTAGAGCCAGATGACGGAGGTATGCAATTCGGATGGCGCGGAAAGTTCTGATAAATGCAAGGAGAATGAAACCGGGAGATTCGATACTTGGAAGTGTATTGTCAGTATTTTCTTTCTTTCTTTCTTCTCACACCTTGACTGCTATCAGACGACTTACCAAAGACTCTCCCTCATAACGTCATCCAAGTTCTCTCCGAGATACTTTCTCAGGGTCCTTCCAACAAACGCCGGCATGCGAGAGAAAGCCGAGTCGACATAGACGCGGACGTACTGGTCGTTGGTAGCTGTTGGCCGAGCCACTTGTTCCTCATATTGCAACGTCCATGCTTCCAGCTCCTTGGCGAACTCCAGGCCATTGCTCCAACCTTGCTTGCTGGAAGGGAGAACATCGAACGGGATTTCCATATCATCTCCCAAGTTCTTGTGAAAGAGACCAACGGCACACTTCTCAACATCAGTCAAGTCTCTCCATTCTTCCCTCTGGATGACCTTGAAGATCTCGGCAAGTCCATCACCGAGGGTATGGAGCAGGTCAGGGTCTGTGATTTTGTTGGCGCGGCGATAGCGGGCGTGGCTGCGTGAATCAGCATGGTCATCTCTAAATAGAGAACGGAGGAGCAAGACTCACAGGTAGTTCATTCGTGCCACAGCCGTGGCATAACGATCCGAGTCTCGAGGCTGAGATTGTGACTCCCGAAGGAGGATTTCAGTATCAACCGACCGCTTGCCCGCATTCCGTCTGGTATTCTGGCCAGTGACCGCAAACAGCTTAGACATGGTGGGAATACCACCTGCCTGCTCTAGGATTAGCCTTTGCACTACAATTGTCCCTGGTAGGCAAAACACACCTTCAGCAAGGCTATCTTGCGGGCCTTTCCAAATGCGTAAGGGAACTCCAACAACTGCAACTGAGAGATAATGTCATGAGCCTCCTTGGTGGTCATACTGGACAATGACCTCTTCCCGTTGGCATAGGAGGCTTCAATGGCTGCTCTGCGACGGTATCTCTGGCTTCTAACCGTTACCATGTACGCCACAAGGGCAAACAATGCCACAAAAGGAATGTAGCCATTGCTGACGAGGTTGCTGACAATTAGGTGGTCCATAATGACCTGTTTGTAAGGATGGCTAGAATTGTTCTTTTTCGTGTCACTTACTGCCTTGGTTGTCTCAAATACAATTTATAGAAAAAAAGAGTTTTACATCTACATCAACCAGTCTCGACTTTTGTCTCAACATAACCCTCCCCAACAAATTGTTCTTCCCTGTTCTTCCGCATGTGAATGATTGAACCTCGGCCCTTTGCGTGGGCCCCCTAGTCCTTTTCACAACTCGTTTCATAATCTTCCTGATGATAGGTTGACAAAGTCTAGTTCAAGCTAAACCTCCACTCCCCGGCTCCCTCGTTGCTCACATGATACTAACCCTATTCCGAAGTGCCTCGGTCAAGTCAACCTTGCTCGTACACCATGTCATTCGTGCTTGAATATCTTGGAATTGATCATGCTTTTCTCAACTTGAGGTACCTGTGATAGTACAAGTTATGCTACTACTGTGTTCTTCACCTCTAATAGACTATATAAACCAATCTATCCTTGTGGACCTTGTAGAACATTCTCTGAACTTTCTTGTCCGTGCGGCGGTGTGGATAAGGTAAAGCGAGCCAACCAAGTTCTACGACACTGTCACTCACTTTCTTTCTTCATTATTTTTGATACTATCAAAGACTAGAATGAGTCAGGCGGCCATCACCCTCACCGTAGACGTTCTCATCAACTTGGTTGGAATGTACTGTGATTCATATAAATAGGCCTAAACTAACTAACTTGGCTTGACAGGTAGGGAAGTAGAAACTTGGATGCTTTGCTCTAAGCTAATAAGCGAACCTGAAGTCTAGCCTCTTGTTGCCCTCATCCTTTGTCGTCTCGAGGTAATTCTTCCTTTGGTCGTTGTCCATCGCGTTCCAAATCTTATCTCGACTTGCATTCCGCCAGATGTAATACATCCTGGTCAGAATATACATGGTGATGTTCATGGCAATGATAGCCAGGAGATTCTTGTTTCCTTCCCGATATCTCGGAGCGTCATCTCTACGGTAGACATTAGACGCGATGATGCCATCTGACTGGACAGACATGTTATAAAGAGCTGCCGAGACTGTTCTCAACCGAACCGTGTTGGAATTGCGCGAGCTCCAACTCACTTGAATTGGGTGGGCTGTCACTTGTTAGCTAGCTGATGATGGTGGGTAACAAGGATTGTGAAAGTACCAGTAGGAGAGCCTAGGAGCAACGTTAGAGCCGCAAATGACACCCATCGATTCACGGTGCTCATGTCGACGACGTAAAGGTAGATGATAAAAGGAAGCTTCCACAACTGCACAGCCAAACCAAGCAAGGCTCGGTCATTCCACTTCTCAGAGAGATAGCTTATGAGTAACAGACCACCAATAGAGAGAACAGTATGGGGAATAGTGAGAAGGTTTGTGACAAGCACGTCGAACCCTAGGTTGCGGAGCGTCAGAGTAAAGTATTGGGCCGGCGGGGTGGCTGGTATCAAAAAGGTCAATCCAATGGCATAAATAGGCCAAAGGTCATAGTCTTTGAGCGACGCCCATAATAGTCTGGGGGTGATGGGTTGTCGATTATGCATATCTCCCTTGCTGGGGTCGTCACGGATGACTCTGTTGACCATGATTCGTTCTTCTCTGGGCTACTGTCAGCGCAGAACCAATCTGTGTGTTCAAACTAGTTGACGGACCGTTCAGTGAACCAGCCTTTCTCTCCGCGAAGGATACCCTTGGTTTGCGTCGGTCCAGCGGGCATGAGGAACCACGAAAAGAAACCAACGGTAAGGGTGAGGAGGCCCTACAGAGTAGTAAACAGCGTCAGCCTAATAAGAAAAGAACAAAGAACGTATCAGCAAACCTCAAAGAGAAACAGCCATCTCCAACCTTCGTATCCGTGCCAACCCCGTAGCTGGAGGATGCCTGCTCCCAGGAAGCCACTGATGATGTCGGCAACGTTGTAGGCAGTCCAAAAGAAGGCGAGGCGCACGGTAAGTTCGGCCGAGGTGTAAAAGTAACTGAGATAGAGGATAGTCTACACTCACCAGGTTATGACTAGTCACAAACAATCTATCTTGTTATATCAAATCTGCAGAATGAAAACTTACGTCTGGAATAAAGCCACCTTGGAATATGCCCAAGAGTGCGCGACAGGCGAGGAATGAGCCTTTTCCACTCAACCAAAACTGGCCCTGCTCGGATTGTCAGCTTTCTGACGCATAGCTGTCAGCTATCTTCCAACGTACGACGGATACCAAACTCCAGAGACAAAGCTGCATTGGGATCCATCGATCAGGGCCAAGGTATTTGCTGACGAGTTGGGAGGGAAGCTCGGCGCTGAGAAACGATAGCCTGAATACCGTGTTGCCCAGATTGTAGTCTGTCCAGCTTTAGCACCAGCAGCATAGTGTATGCGCGTATACTGACCATTTGTGTCCATGTTCAAGTCGGGGAGAAAGTTGTCAGAAACAGCTTGACCAATGTTGGAACGATCCAGCTCAAGGGCCATGAACATGACACAGGTAAAGATCATGATACGGAAGTCAATCTTGCGAATGACCTTTTTCTCCTCGTTGAAAGTCCATCTCTCTGAAGGATTAAACCGATGGATGTTTTCCCAATCCGGGCGAGGCTGATAATTGTCGGCTATGTTGGCGTCGTCAAACACCGAGCGGCGGGTTGCGATGGCATCTCCATCCTGTTTCTGCCTTGGTTGCCACCAGCTTCGAGGTTCATCTGGAGGGGCCAGAGGAAGCTCAGATTCGGCATCAGCCACGCGTACCGAGGGCAGAGACTTGTCTACATCGGAGTCTGTTGAGCTTGAACCATGGTGAATTTGTTCGGCCTTGTCCAGCGGCTGGACACTCAAAGGATGGGCCATGATATTCCTGTGCTGTTTCGACCTGCACGCTTTCTTGACTGATGGCTTCCGCATTTCTGTGGAAATCAGCGAGTCTTTTAAATGCAACATTCGCAGCATACGGTCGTTCTTCATTCGGCAAACCGCCCGATGGCGACATTCACAGTATCAAAGTCAACAGGGATCTAACTGGGAGAGGATTTGCTGGATACATGGCGTCATATCGCAATGCAATAGCGATATCTAGGAATCTGCACCAGATCCTCTTGGCTGGCAAGCAATAGTTGACGCCCTTGGCTTTCTCTCTTTCTCTTTTGCTCTCATCGGGGTGCGATCTCACCAAGGTACAGGGACAGGTAACTCCGATTCGTTTCTTGCATGCTAAAGTCGAACTGTAACGGGTCCGGAGGACATCACGAGCTATTAATGCAAAAGCACGCTATGGTGAAACTTGAGAGATAAAGTTACAGAGCGGAGATGGATGGTCGTACCAAGCTTGACAAAGTTACCCGCTAAACAGGCCTTTTGGTGTATGTTGGGGGAGCACGATTGCATACGATAGCAAGGGTTTGTTCACAGCGAGGGAACGAGCTAAAGCGACTAAGCAGTTGGTTAATGCAGATATAGAACTAACATGACACAGACAGCCATGTCGATGCATACAAGTTGGGCTAATCAAAGGCCAAATATCTTTGCCTTTTTCCCATAGACTATTGCGTGATTTGATCAAGTGTCTTGGCGTTGGAATCCTCAGCAATTGACTGGTTATAGCCAATGGTGAAATACCACCCGTTACTCTCGTATTCTAGAATTACCTGTTTGATGAACTCCTGATGGCAGTTGAGAGACAAGAATACTTTAGCTCGATACTTTTCATTGCCACATAAAACTGAGAAGTAGTAGCTGGTAGGTTCATCTATGCAAGCCATGTCTATCAAGATGGGGTTGGTTAGCGTGCTTGTATCATGGAACAGCCTGGACTCTTCAAGGCGGCCCAGAGCTCATTTGCTAGGTCAGAGGCGGTCTAGGCCTTGATGTTCGAGAGAATAGGGGAGGTTGTGTCGATATTTTTCTATCGCAATCCTACCTCTGGCGATTTGTCGATAGGCCACAGTACTCAACCGTAGACGCATCTAGCTTGGATCTATACAACGTCCGACAACCCAGTCTCGAAACAGGATTTGGGAAATACAATATACAGGTGACTATCGATAGTCTTTCTCACCTGATTAACTTATCATATGGTTGCTATTCCTAACCGCCCCTTATTCCAAGCTTCAACTTCAAGTATGCAACATGCTCATTATACAACCTCCTCTCTACAAGCATCATTCTTTAGCCATCCTCGGCTCAACTCTCATCCGGCGAGCAAGCTCGTGTTGCTCTCTGCTTATTCTCGCGCGATTCCCACTCTCTCGCCCGAATTTCATCCTTCTGCTGACACTGGTCTCAGCTGACGATGGACAAGGAGTCTCTCGATGTGTATTTACAATTGAAGGATAAAATTCATCTCTTTTATCACCATACCACATCGTTGGAGGGATCAAGCTGAACTCTTGGCTAGGCAACGTATGCCAGGTCATCAGTGATGCATGTGTGTAATATGCATGTATTAGTCTCAACTACAATGCCTCTGTGGGAAATCTTGGTCTAAAAATGAAATTTTACACACTTGAATACTGATGCTGGCCAGGAAGCCTTTCCCAAATCTATCGCCGAGTGCAAACAAGCGAGTCCAGAGCAAGTGCATTAGGCTGCTGGACATATGTGGGTTGCTCAGCATCAGGTGTAGTGTTTCTTCGCCTCGCCTGTGGGCTGCTGGCGACATACCAGATCCTAGTCTCGCCACTGGATGGAACAGTGAAAGAGAACGATGTCTGCCTCCACTGCTTGGTGTCCGCCTCACTCTCGGGCCAGTCACTCACCAGGGCATAAATGTCATTGTCCTGGTAGGTGCGAACATAGGGAACCAAGCTATAATCAGTCTGACCATCGTCATCTTCGTCCTGGGGAATAGCATAGTACTCATCCCACCACCACTTGAAGGTGCAGTCGAACGTGATGCCTGCGCAGGCCTTGATGTCTTGATAGAGCCACATGGATCTACCGGCATGGAAGTTGCCTGTCTGCAGTCTATAGGCGGAACTGCCTTCACCACCACTGACGATGTTGAAGTCGACTACCGGCCTGTTCTCGGCTTCCTCTTAGAACTGCCAGGGCGAGAAATCGCCCGTGTCCCAGCCGCCGTTGAGAATGGGTGTCGTATCTTCGCAAGTAGGGGCCGGCTCAAGGCCTGTCTCACAAAAGCAGTCCGTCTCGTACCACATGAATGGGGTTTCTACACTATCGGTGTCTCCAGGGGATCCTCGGTACATCTCGCAGAATGCATTCTCCTGGACGGCGAATGATTTACAGTTGGGAGTTTCCATGCAAGACCTGTAGCAATCCAATGCTGAGCCGGCAACGCCGTTACCTAGGTAGCGCAACGCATCACCATCTGCGGTTGGGTAGCCCTTTTTGGCACAGATGGCATCCTCGGGCGAGGGATCCTTCAGATTGTTGACACAGCTTGGGGCTGGCTCTGCAGTGGTGGTAGAAGCTTCGATGGTTGTTGTTACAGAGGTCTCCTGGGACGCAAAAGTGGTGCTGAGCTCAGTTGTAGTCGTGTCGCCCTCAGTCGTTGTAGTGGAAGCGTCGTCAGAGGATGTAGTCGTTGCATCAATCGCAGACTCTGTCTTGGTTGTAGTAGCAATGGTTGTGCTTCCATCCGTGGCGACTGTCGTCTCGGTTGTTTCATCAAGGCTCGTCTCAAAAGTCTCCGATGCCGAGAGCGTAGTTGTGTCACTGATGGACAGTGTCAAGGTCTGAGATGCCTCGGTGGTCTCGGTGGTGAATGAAAGGGTGGCATATGCGGTGCTGGTAGTATCTGAGGCCGTGGTGCCAGTCTTCTCAGTACCGGTCGTGGCAGTATCAGTCTCAGTGGCAGTGGTAGTAGCTACAAGAGTCGAACTCGACGGTGGGCGACATGGTCCTGCATTAACGAGGGAGCAAAGGACCGAAGTCAAGATAAACGAACGGACAAGATGACGAGCCATCTCTGGGAGACTTTACAAATGCAAAAAGCAGACTGTCGACACAATCGAAATTGGGAGGAAGCCATGCTCTTTATCTCTCCATTATTACTCTACCCCCTACTCTTAGAATAGGCTAGACCTGTCTATCGGTTCGGTTGCTAGTATTTTGCCCAGATTTTCTAGACGACTATTGACCACTAGTCCACCTAAAAAGTATTAGCTAAAGAGTTCAACGCTGTTGGAGCAATTGCTTTCAGAAAAGCACAATCAATAGTCTCAACGCCATGACGACCCAAGTGGAGCAAGCTGAGAAGCACTCTCAGGGGTAGAGCAGTATTGATTGGCTGTTGGAATGGTTTTACGAGCGGGAAATGATATCCCAGGAATGGGAGTCATCTACCCTGTAAGTGCTGAGTTTAGATATATATTCACTTTTACAAAGGTTGGCTTGGTGTGGGTGATGGATGACTACTTGCATAGTGTGCGAGAACATCTCCGTTCTGTTTGTAAGAATCCTGCTGTTTATCCTCCTCTGGCGAGTACTATCTATATTAGATTGAGTGTTGCGAAGTGTTTTTCCAAAGTAGCTTGCGATTCACCCACAGGACGGGTTGATAGACGTGTATGTAGTCTGTGATGTATGCCTAAATTAGAGATGTTAATACCTCTCAGTTTGTTGAGCTACCTTGAAGCTCAGTTATTAGCATTCCCATCGCTATAGAATCACCTAGATTCCCACTAGAGAAACCCGAAGTGTATCATAAACCTGCCGGCACATATTAATCATACTCCGGTATCAATCCAAGGGAAAGATATCGTGGCTTGAAACTAAAAGGTAATACGAAATTTAGCTCGTAACGGAAATATCACGGAAAAGATAAGGTTAAAACGATAGTTAAAAACGCAACCTTATTATGTCAACTGTGCCTTGAGTTACAAATTCCCACCTCTTTCTGATGACAAGCATATCTAGAATATTGAAAACAATTCAGTGCTTGAATGCTTTGCAGCTGAAAGATCATCGTTCACGTCAATGTCTACCCCCAAGCCAGATATGCGTTACTGGGCATACACAACTTCAGAGCGTTGTATGATTGGAGAAGATGAAGAGTAGGAAACAGAAACGCATCCCAATTGTGGTTTCTTTGGCAGGTAAAGAATAGTCCGCTCAGGCTGGGAGTAGCATAGACCCAAAAGCGAACATGGCAACGTCGCCATCACACCCGGACGTGATCGTAACGCTATCATGCGGTATTTGCAGCTCATCGTGATCTTCTCTGGCCAACATGTAAAGTCATTGAGTCAGCAAAACCATTTATTTTACTTGTTGCTCGAGGGAGAGGGAGAAGCTACAGTACGACAGCAGACACGACGGCCCAACTGCTGTGTTTGGAAGGTAAAGAACGAAAGACGATAACATGTTCCTGTATTGACCCCAATCTTGAGCGATTTCATGCAAACACGAATGGCGCTATCACTATACCCTAGGCATGGAGCGGTCACTCCCCATGCGATCAAATCGTGTTGTTATCGCAAGCTTGTTATTGCATGCCAGAGATTACAAAAGATCCAAGCTGATTGCCATTTATAGAATGTGTCCGATGGCCGGACTAGAGGATAGAGGCCGCCTAGAGTAGTATTGCAGCTGACGTATGACCCTTGTCCGCTAGTCGTTGCCCACGGCTCTCATCACCTATCATCTACACACTGACGAATAAACCCAACGACGTGGACGCAATAGAAGATCTCCCATGTCCGGATAAATACCATCCAGTGGAAGCCTCTCAGATGACTGCATTGCGAGTCTGGGCATCTACAGCTCAGCTCAGAAGTCTTGGTATTCTTGTCCTTGTCAAGTGCCGAAGCCCTCACCCCCACTACCTCCGCTCAAGCATCTCAGTGGGCGATTAAGTTATCGACTTTCCTGATCGGGACATTGACCCTTTGCTGCCAAGGGCCTATGGATGTCGATCACTCTTATAGCTGTAGATACGATAAAGCCAGTGGCTTCTCTAAATCCCGAATGAGACGACGGAACTTCGGAATCCCGTACCAGAAAGGCAGGTACAGCTATTCAGTTCTTTTGTTTTGAAGATATCCCCAGATGACCCCATAGCGGGAAAAGAACCAGAGAGGCAGGTGAGGAATACAATGAGCTTGATGTTTTGACTACTGATAGATCTATTTTCTGCATATAAAGGGATCAGTCTTCTCAACTCTTACAATACTTCAACTCATCAAACATCCCTCTCTTCTCCCTTCTTCAGCTTGTCTCTCCCGGAAGCCTCTTGGCTCAGCTCTCACGATGCAACTCAAGTCCGCCCTCGTCACTGCACTTAGCGTGCCTATGGCAGCAGCATTGCCGCAGTCGATCCCTGAAAACGGTATCGTCGGCGGTGAGCAGGCCAGTGCTGCCGAGTTCCCCTTCATCGTCAGTCTCCAGCGCAGGCAAGACGGCTTCCACTTTTGCGGAGGAACCTTGATCAACGCCAACACCGTCTTGACGGCTGCCCACTGTTCCACCAGGGCCGCCAGCACTCTTCAGATTCGCGCTGGTAGCAACGTAAGATTTCCTCTCAGTAGATGGTGAACTGATCTAACACGCATCTAGAACCGCAACTCGGGTGGTGTTCTCTCCAGAGTCACTTCCGTTACCGTTCATCCCAGCTACAACAGCGGTGCCACTTACAACAACGACGTGGCTATCTGGAAGTTGGCCACACCTATCCCTACCAGCTCGACCGTTGCTTATGCTCGTTTGGCTGCTTCGGGCAGCGACCCTGCTGCTGGTAGCCTGGCAACAGTTTCAGGCTGGTAAGTCACCATCGAGAAGAAATACGGCCAAGAACCCACATGGCTAACATTGAGTAAAGGGGTGATACTATCGAGGATGGAAACAATGGTCCTGTCCAACTGCGAAAGGTATCGGTTCCTATCGTCTCCCGCGCATCCTGTCGCGCCCAGTATGATACTCCTTCCATCACTACCAACATGTTCTGTGCTGGCTATCCGGAGGGTGGCCGGGACTCCTGCCAGGGAGACAGCGGCGGTCCCCTCGTCGACAGCTCTCGCACCTTGATTGGTGTTGTCTCTTGGGGTTTTGGATGCGCTCGTCCTAACGCCCCTGGTGTTTATGCCAGAGTCGGTTCTCTCCGCTCATGGATTGACGCTAACGCGTAAGCACCTAACCCGAACACTTTGAGCTGGAAAGGTTTGTAGCCTTTTCACAAGCTCTACTCGGGGAATGGAGTGAATGATTGGGCATAATTTGAAATGCAGCTGAGTTGATAGTGGCAATATATACAACGGCTCAGGATGGATTACTACTGTAGCCATTCAAGCCCAGTTGGAAAATGATTGATATTCCGAGCATCTCTTGAATCTGTGAATGCATACCAATAATTGTTAGTATTGGAGTTTGCCAGTCCCATGAGCGCAGTGACAGGAAGCTAGCTATCTTGTTACTGCTATGAAACTAGAAGATTCGATTGGAGTGACGAGAACAATCTCCTCTGTTTTGCACCAAAAGAAAAGAACATGGCAGAAGACGAATCGCATATCACGGCTAAGATAAAGCCGAGCCCAATCTATGGTCGTTTAACGGCCTTATGCGTACTTGTAGTGAGATGAGCATCGTAATAACCAAGGCCAAAACTGCCCTGCTAGATACGTTGCTCATGTTTATATCGAAATCTTACACAATGAACCATGGCGATGATAAATGATGCAATATCTCTCGGTGTCACTATATGCTCTTTCGAACGTATCTATTCACCCCTAATCACGTCTTCCACAATCACGCCTTTCAAACTCTTTATCTTCTCAATGGCATTCAAAGTCAGAGGTCTAAGTTTGGGTCAATCAGCGACAGATTCCACTCTCCAACTAAAGGATACCTACGGAGGATGAGAAGTAGGAGGCATGGCTCGATCACTCATCCAACGGTTGACACCAGTGTCTTCCACGACGATACTAGAAAGAAAAGGGTCAGCAAGACCGGGGATAATGAATTGTAGACGGGGGCTCACTCGATTACGGCTTGGCCGTGATTCTGTCTATCTTCTTGCCGCTCGAAGGTATAAGTGATTGACTGTTGTAACAGTCTTCGTTAGCCTTCTTTGACATGTGAATAACCCGTGTCCAATTTTTGGTTATACCTTTCTTTCGGTCATCGTAGGAGAGGCCGAGCGAGCTAAACAAAGGTGATCTAAAGCAGCGACACTCGTGAGCAATGTACAGTAGAGGGAGAAGATATGCATTGGGTGCAATCCGCGGGGCTGGAAAAGCAATGTATCTGAGGTATTTAACTTGCTTATATATCTGATTGTTTCCGGCGCGTTGACGAATGAGGAAGGTTGAGCTGATTATAAGCAACAGGGGTGTGCAATGTTTCGACAAAAGAACTTGGGGAAAAGACCAGTGATTGGCGCTTATGGTGTGTTCTTCCATTGACCGAGCAAGTGATAGTGGCCCCGTATGAGGTTAGGCCTTATGATTATAAGTAGAGAAATTAAGAGCTATAGGAATTTCGATAATGCAAGTCTCATGTGCGAGTTACGAGTTATAAGCATCATGACAACAAAGTAACTTCACTAGTTATTCCAACGGGAACAGTAGTCCAGATATTGTCGTGCGTCTACAAGATATTACTATGGGGGTTTCAGGCGGATCTAATGCTTAATCTGCCGAGTTCTTTTAGGTCCCTTTGCTTAGCTGATATCGACTATTCTTCGCATGAAGTGATACTCGCCTTAATGGTTACCAAGGAAAAGTCTTATCTCTTGTTCAGCAAGAGTAAAGGCTTCGGTTTCCTTGTTAGAAAAGTGACATTGAGTTCATTTTGTATGCCACTATCAGGTGGAATGTAACCCGAGAATAAGTGCCTGTTATCCAGACATGGAAATGGGCGCTGCCACAGTCCGTTTAATGCTATTGTATCCTGTTGTCTACAACCCTAGTGTGTTGTGTAGAATAACGCTGAATGGCCTAGTTATCATGTTATTGAATCATAATCCTTCGAATGCTTAAAAAAAAACCTGTGTTCTCCGAGCTGGCCGTAGGGAAAATGCTTCTATAGTCAGCACAAGGGACTACTCGAGACCCTTGAAAGTTGCCAGAAAAGCAGGAAGAGACTTGAGGGATATGGACCACCAGGTCTGCCTTGCCCACATACAGGAGATTCCAGCATCGACAAAGCTTTTGCTCAGCTGAAGTGAAAGACTCAGCCACAAGGCTGTCTACCAGAAAGTTGTCAAAAGGTAAAGCCTGGAGACCGGCGCTTTGTTTCTACAACGCGATGCAACTTTGTCAGTGTTCATGAGACGTCCCCAATATAGAGTGACGGAGGAAGCTAATCCGGACGATGTAACTATCCCGGCCTGGGAACGTAGTAAAACACCCGAAAAATAAGCTTGTTTCTGTCTTAGCTCGTGGAAAATATTGGTCCCACGAGTGTCATGTCTCATCTAAGGTAGCCTCACAATCTCATGCTGTTCTTCCACCAATCACGTTGCTCAACCCAGCACCTATACTACCAGGAAACAACTTGTCAAGATACTCGATTCGAGGAATAAACAGGACTGGAATAGGGGGATGTTTCGCAATTGGACCAATGCCGCCTTTCTACGTTTTAGCCGTGGTGAAGCTGAAGTAGTATATAGAAGACCATTCATCTCCTTGATCTGACCCTCGGCTGTTATCAACCACCATCGCCTACTTTACCCTCTACAACACTGTACCATCATGAGACTCCTCAATCTTGTCTTTTTTTCAACGCTCGCCGTTGCAGCTCCCGGTCCTACATTGCATGCTCGAGCTGCAGCCTCGGACCCGTGCGACGTTGGATACTGCACTCAAAACGGAGGGTATGCTCAGCTTCGACTCTACCCATGTAGACGAGTAATTCACTAACATGTCTCAGTACAACGGGAGGTGGAAGTGGCAAGCAAGTGACTGTGAAGAGCCTTGGTGAATTGACTGCTGCCGCAGGTGATAGCAGCGTGGGTGTCATCTTTGTGCAAGGCAGTATCACTGGCGCTGCCAAGGTCCAGGTTGGCTCCAACAAGTCTATCATTGGCAAGACTGGTAGCTGTATGTCTATCTAGTCTCTTGTGGATTGTCCATTACTGACCATGACCAAATAGCAATCACCGGTATCGGTCTCACGATCCTTGAAAAGAAAAACGTTATTCTTCGCAACCTGAAGATCTCCAAGGTTGAGGCCGACTATGGTGATGCCATCACAATTCAAAAATCTACCAACGTTTGGGTTGATCACTGTGATCTCTCTGCCTCGAGGGAGGGTGATAAGGATTTCTACGATGGCCTTGTCGATCTGTCGCACGCAGCCGACTGGGTGACTATTTCTCACACATATTTCCATGACCATGTAAGCATTGCAGGACAGAGACAATGGCGCGGACGGTAGACTGACATTCCATCTTCTAGTCCAAGGGGTCACTGGTTGGCCGTTCTGACAAGGACGCGGCCGAAGACCGTGGCAGAATGCATGTAACGTACGCCAACAACCACTTTAAAAACGTCCGAAGCCGCGGTCCTCTTCTACGATTCGGTACAGCTCATATCTTCAAGTGAGTTTTGCAACGAACTGAATATCACCTTTCAGCTGACCATACTCTCAGCCAGTATTATGATACCATGGATACCGGCCTCAACAGCCGCATGGGTGCTCAGGCTCTCATCCAATCCTCTGTGTTCACAAACGTCGGAAAGAAGGCCATATTTAGCGAGTCAAGCTCAGAGATTGGCTATGTCGTTGCCGAGGACGTGGTCCTCGGTGGGGAGAGCCAGAACACAGCTGAAAAGGGCACTCTGACCCCCAGCAAGATTCCATACAAGTTCAGCCTACTTGGGTCAGGCAAGGTTGCCTCGACAGTTCCTGGACAAGCAGGCCAGAAACTGAGCTTTTAGGTACCGACTGGGGATGCGGAATGGATATATATTACTACGCGTTAGCTATTGCTTGCTAGTATAACGTCGGAGTTGATATTTAAGCACTTTAGATGCTTCCACGTGTACGGATCGCTACCTCATAATTCTCAACTTGGCTGTTTCCCTATATCGAGATCATATATAATCTTTCTGGAATGAGGAATGACCCCTGCATTCTTGGCCCTTGTGAAATACACCTCAGCATGCATAACGTCTCGCATTCGTTGGCGCTGGTAGTTTCTAGTCATATGTGCCATACTCGGAAGAAACCTGCTTCGCTTCCCAGTCTTAACCATATGCCAATTGCCCAAGTACGCGGTTTTCTGAACGCTGAAGTTGGGTCGACCCATCCCCTCTGTTTACCGCAGATTGATACCAGGTGAGAACAGAACGGGGGATAGATTGCAATTACTGACAAGCTCATGTTGTCTTCTGCCTATGACATCACGACTCATGTCTGTTGTTATGCACTCATGCTCCATGTGAATTATTATTATACGGACTTACGGAGACACTATATGAACGCAACACAACGGCCTTGACGTATCCTGTGTATAAATTTTGTATGTCGAAGCTTCTCAAGTATCTATCATCAGCTTGTCTGAGGCAAGACAGTTCTGTTGAAAGGAAAATGTCTAGCAAAAGAACAGAGGAATAATCTATCGATTGACCTATCCTAATCCCACCCGTTTGGTCCATTGCCGAGCACGTAAATTCATGACCTCTTGACCCTTGGATCAGTGTGCTTGGTTTTCTGTCAAATCTCGGCTTAAGACAACGCTCGGGTTATGATTTGTGAGCAAGCAACCTATCGCCATATTCCCGATCATCTCAAGGATCATACGACCTCGTGACTGCAAAAGAAATCTACAAAGGCCCATGCGTGCCCTGCTAATACTAGTCCAAGTCCTGAGCGGTTGCTTCTAAGCCGTTTCTGGTCAAGTTCCCAATGGTCAATGCGAGCAATATTTCGGTAAACTGCTCTTCTCTCTCCGCCCGACATCCGAGGGGCGAAAGGCCCTTGGAGTGGACAAGCATACCATCCCTATCCCTATCTTGTTTAGCGAGGCTTCGACCATAGTGCAATTGCAGTGCTTCCACTGTCTTATAGCCAACTTTTGTTATCCAAACTGGAGAGAGTCTTGCTCTTCAAGTTGCAAGTTTGAAGAACCGCCACAAGCATGCATATCCACCAAAGAGCAACTATCGATGTTGAGTCAGTACTCAAATCTCTAACTCTTTCCGACAAGATATCTCTTCTCTCTGGTCAGTTTTGGTGATACTGTCCCCTTCCTCTTGTTCCATCAACTAACAAGCAGAAAGGATCTGACTTCTGGCACACAAATGCTGTTCCGGCGCATGGCGTTTCCGCCGTCAAATGTACAGATGGCCCCAATGGTGCCCGAGGCGGGAGATTCTTCAATCCCGTGCCAGGACTTTGTGTTCCATGCGGAACTGGTCTCGGTGCCACATGGAACCCAGAGCTGATATACGAAGCTGGTCAGCTTCTCTCTCGCGAGTGTGACGCTAAAGGCGCCCACATATGGCTAGGTCCTACCGTGAATCTAGTTCGAGGCCCTCTTAATGGTCGCGGGTTTGAGAGCTTCTCAGAAGACCCTTACTTGAGTGGTGTGCTGGCTACGGCCATCATTCGAGGCGTGCAGAGCCGGGGCACTGCGGCTGCGTTGAAGCATTTCGTTGCAAACGATCAAGAAACAGCCAAGATGTCGACTGACATCTGCATGTCAGAGAGAGCACTCCGCGAGGTCTATCTCAAACCTTTCCAGATGGCTGTGAGAGACGCCAAGCCAAAGGTTGTCATGTCTTCGTACAACAAAGTCAATGGAGTTCATGTATCGGAGAGCAAGAAGCTTCTGGATGAGGTTTTGCGGAAGGAATGGGGCTTTGAGGGATTGGTCATGAGTGACTGGTAAGTCATATATTCAATTCAGCTGTCCATGTGGCTAACAGCAAAAGGTATGGTACGTACGGGTGTGTTGACGCACTGAATGCAGGTGTCGATATTGAAATGCCAGGCCCATCCAGACACCGGGCCGAAAAGGCTATAGTAGCAGTGGTTTCTGGAAAGGTCAGCCGCAAGACAATAGATGACCGGGCACGAAAGGTTCTTGAACTGGTCAACAACACGGCAGCGGCAAGAGTCTCTATAAAGGAGACAACCCGCGATTCACCGGAAGATCGAGTGCTCAACAGACAGTTGGCCACGGAGAGTCTTGTCCTCCTCAAGAACGCCAGCGGTCTGTTGCCACTCCAGACACAAGACTGCACGCATGTCGCTATAGTCGGACCAAATGCCAAACTCCCCGCTGCATGTGGTGGAGGAAGTGCCAATCTCCAGCCGTACTACACAAGTTCCGTTTTCCAAGGAATCAAAGACCAATTGCCCCCGAATGCAAAGGTACAATTCGAGCCTGGCGTTTTTGGTCATGTTCTACTACCGTACTTCACTGGTGACCATGTCACTGATGAGGCTGGACAGCCGGGTGTATCTATCTCGTTCTTCAACGAACCAGAATCAGCTCAGCATAGGAGACCCTTTGATCAACAAAGCATTCCGGACACAACATACCAGCTTATGGACTACAGTCACCCGGAAAAAGGTGACGAATTCTTCACGTCAATGAGAGCCGACTACCAACCTCAGATGGATGGAATCTATGAATTTGGCCTTGCGAGCTATGGTATCTCCAAATTATACATCGACAATCACCTGGTCATCGATAACGAGACAACGCAAAGACACAGCGGAATGTTCTTTGGGCACGGGTCAGTAGAAGAGCGTGGTACGTTTGAGATGAAGGCAGGGCAAACCTATCGGTTACGAGTTGAAGCGGGCAGTGCATCGACATCCAGGACGGCTGGAGGTTCATTCATCCCGATCCCTGGAGGAGCATGTCGTCTTGGTGGCTGTCTCAAGCTTGAACCAGTTGAAGGCATCAAACGTGCGGTGGCCGCTGCAAGGAAGGCCAAACACACTTTCATCGTTGTTGGCCTCAATGCAGATCTGGAGAAGGAGGGCAAGGATAGAGAGTCCATGTCCTTGCCGCCCCACGTCGACGATCTTGTATCAGCAGTTTTGGAAGCCCAGCCCAACGCTGTTGTGGTGACTCAAGCCGGTAACCCGATCGAAATGCCATGGCATAACCAAGCAAAGACTATTATTCATAGCTGGTACGGCGGGAACGAAGCTGGCAATGCTATCGCCGACGTGGTATTTGGCAAGGTCAATCCGAGTGGAAAGCTTCCCATCACGTTTCCGAATCGGCTTCAAGATGGGCCCAGCTTCCTCAGCTTTGGGAGTGATAACGGTCGTATCTACTATTCTGAAGACGTGTTTGTTGGACATCGTTGGTTTGAAGCACGCGGAATCGACACAGCCTTTCCTTTTGGGTGAGTTATTCTGACTGTCACTGGAGTTATTTCACCCACTAACGAATTCAAGTCACGGTCTGAGCTACACCACATTTGCCGCCTCTCAGGCAAGAATACGAGAGGGCAATGTACTGGTAGATGTTAAGAATACAGGAGGTATGGCTGGCGCAGAGGTGGTGATGCTGTACGTTTCTCACGATGCCGCCAAGTCAGGCAAGAAATCAAGATTTCTACGGCCGGTGCGAACACTGGTCGGGTTCAAGAAAGTGTTCCTAGAGCCAGATCACGAGATGCCAGTGGCCATGGCCTTGGATAAGTACAGCACGGCAGTATGGGATGAGACAGAGAAGAGTTGGTTTTGCGAGGCGGGAACATATACGGCGTCTGTTGTGAGTTCTGGCCGGAGCCTGGAAGTGAGCTTTGCTGTGGATGAAGACTTGTACTGGAGCGGAGCATGATATAGACAAAATGGTCTGGGTGATTGTTTAATCCAACTGAATACCTTCCAAAAACCAGGCTAAATCACTACAGAATATTGCCCTAGGGATCTTCTACATCTGCCAAGGTCCAACCTGCATCATACACAGGCCAGAATGAGTCCATAAAGACGTCCGGCTGCCCAGGATCATATTGTGCATTGAACCCAAGGCTCAAGAAGCCATCACCATAGGCTTCAGCTTCTCCGAAATAGCGACTCAAATCAGCAGCGTCTGAAGCCATCGGTGCTGCCATGTGAGACGGGTCACTCATCGGTACATGTTCTGGGCTGGCTGCGTTGTTCGAAGCGCTGGTCAAACTCACACCAGGCCGGGCTTGTGTTGGTGACGCGGAGCCTGCAGATGGTTCGGTCTGCTCTGCGGGCTGAAGATGTAGATTTTGTACGTCGTCTGTCACACTATGCTTGGAGAAGATCTCCCTTACCTCCAGATCCCCTTGCTGTGACAGTGGAGGCCTCGGCATCTTGCTGCTCTCGCATTCTTCCTCCTCCCATATCGATGGGCAAGCATATGGACCATCCCTTTGTCTCTGAGCATCATTGATCAAGTCATTTATACCCTTTTTAAGGACGGCTGATGTGGGCAAGATTGCAGACTGTTCTTCAAGTGCTTCAGAGCAAGCTGTCAACCTTGTCACCAGCTCCATCTGAGGCATGTCACCCATAGGGTACTGTCCCAGTCTCGAGATAATCCTCGCTGAGTGAAACGCACACATGGCCATGGACGGGTCGCTGATGAGCTCAGAGCCCCCTACCATTTTCGGAATCTCGAGAACTCTGGATACAGAGACAGCATGAGAGAGGCATTTCTCGCGACACGATGCTGTGTACTCGGGGGACATTTGGAGGATCTCGTCAGTGGGCAGACCTTCTCTGAAGCCTGGGATTGTGAATCGGAACAGATCGCAATGCGTTTGATGCCACCAAGCATGCAACATCAGAAACGGCGTACGAGAGGGCGAAAACGCGCGCAAGGAAAACGCTGTAGAATCAAGATGGTAGCGGGCTGGTAGAGAGGCAGAAAACTGCTGTAGCTCGTTTTCGACAGACGCTACAGCTACAAGACACTCTTCAATAGGCTTTCGGTGGTTGGTGATGGTCAGAGTGAGTCTATAAGATGTCAGTTGCTACGTGAAACAGGACAACTGGATGCCAGTTTTATACCTTTGTACACGGTTGCGAATGTCTAGGACTCGAAGGCAGTAGCCAAGAAGACCGGTCTTTGCTGTATCGGGCTGGAGAGCCGGATACAAGTGCTCTGTCGTGACTGGTATGTCCATAGAAAAGGACTTTTCGTCACAAGGTAGTCTGATGTGGAGGGTTTCCGCAGTGCAGGCTGTGAATTCCGTCTTTCCACTTGAATACAACGAGTCCACGGCGTAGATGGACCACATCAACCGCCGCCGACGCTCTTGCACAAGAAACGTCTGACGAGTATCCTCGTGGTTGAGCCGAAGGATGTACGCCAGCCTCGAGGTCAGCGCCATGGACACGAGCATTTTGCTGACGCGTCGGGAGAGATAATGGTCGAGTGTGATGAGGAGCCAGGCTTCTATATCTGATGATCGCGGCTGAGCAAGTTGCTGCAAGAGCTGCGATTCCGCGTCGTCGATCCATCTCCTTGCCCTGCTGCGATGCTCAGCGCCTCCCGGGTTGATGAATCGTGATGTGAGGCCACACATCGCCCACAAAAGACATGGACTGAGCTCGTCCTTTGCCCAGGCATGAAGAAACGTTGCTCTATGGAGGAACCCGTAGCATGGGATTGGATGGATCAGATCGAAGAAGGCGTCGATGTGTTGCTTGGCCATTTGCTTGTGCACTCCGAGATCCCTGAGCCATCATCAGATATGCCAGAGTAGGTCGCAGTGGCAGCATGGCCAGTATCTTACCATGACAGCACCTGCTGGGGCATCAGTACTGCAGCTGATGGCTGTGCGCCGGCATGAGCTCGTGGTGCTGCAATCTCGGCGGCCCCTGAATCTTGGTCTGGTGACGTGAAATCAGACGCATTTGAAGGCTCAGCTTGGGGTGATCTGCTTGGCCTTGTGGACGTTGGATAGTGGCATGCAACGCCACGGCCCAAGCATCGAGAACACGTGGGACGTCGGCCAGAGCATTTCAACTTGCGATCACGACATGGAACGCAAGCCCTCGACACCCTTCGCCTTTCTAGGACTTCTAGATTGTCGCCATCTTCCAAAGGCGGAGCCAGCAGAGAGCATGCAAACCGCAGCCGCTTACAGTTGTCACAGCCTCGAGGGTTCCCATCGCATCCCACCTAACATGAAGATGTTCATGAGCATCGTGAAGTGCAGCTCAGGGTGACGAGTTGCTCCATACCTTGCGGTTTCGACACTGAGCACAGATCTCGTACGTCTTGCGGATGCGCGTCCGAGACGCGTTTCCCCGGTCAGCCATGGCTCCAGAATGTTTGGCGAGAGAAGGCAGAGGAAGTCGGGCGGAGGAGAGGGGAAGACTTTGCCGTGAAGCTCCATCTCAACCCAAGCTGCCCCCCGAGTTCCGAGATGGCGTGTGCGCTAAACGACTGTGGCCCTCCACTTACCCCAGAACGTTTACCTTGTGCCCGTGGGGAAATCAGGAGAGGGAGTAATATCTCTAGCCAAGTCTCGACCATGGCTGCTCTGCCACCGGAGTGACTTGTGATCGATTCAAACTTGGCGGGGGCCGGCGTCCTGGGTTCAAAACATTAAGCTGCACAAGTATATCAAGAAAGCTACATCCCGGTCTTGACCATCCATTCAGTCTTTGAACCTGAGCATTCAGCAGACACCAGACCGCAGCCCTTGCTCACCATGTTGTCCAACAACAGAATCCTTCAGCACTTCAACCGCCATCTGGCCATTGCCTTTGCCGTCATCGCCATCTCAACCTTCAACTACGGGTTCGACAATGCAGCCTACAACAACACCCAGGCCATGGAGGCGTTCCAGACCCAGTTTGGTGAATGGGATGCCGAGCTGGCCAAGTACAGGATTTCGCCCTCGTGGCTCGCTCTCTTCAACAGCCTGAACTACATCGGCTTTGGTGCCGGCGTCATCATCGGCAGCCTGGTCAGCGAGCGATGGGGTCGAAGATGGTGCATGTTTGGCATGAGTGCCTGGGCATTGGTACCAGCAGTCATGGCTGTCACGTCCGTGAGCAAGGAGCAGATCATGGCGACCAGAGTTCTCAACTGTAGGTTCCGCAGACCACGGCTCGATCGACTTGTTCCCGCTGACACTAGCATCGCCAGATATCTACATCGGAATGGAACTCGCCGTTGTCCCTGTCTATCAGTCCGAGATCATGCCCCGCGAGATTCGTGGTTTTGCCGTTGGTTCATACCAGTTCAGCTTGATGGTAAAGCCCTTCTTCTCCTTCTCCTTCTTCTTCTTGGACGATGCCTTGTTGATGGCAATCCTCTAACTGTTGTCAACCAGTCCGGCACGCTCATCGTAGCCTGCGTGTGTAGAGGCACAAGTACTCTGTCGGGCAACCTGTCGTTCAGAATCCCCTTTGGCCTCTTCTTCATCATCCCCGTCTTTGTCATGTGCGCCATCTTCTTCATCCCAGAGGTACAGTTCGCACATTCAGCTCCAAAGTTCCCATGCTAGCTAACAGCCTCAAGTCTCCACGATGGTTGCTCACCAAGGATCGAACCGAAGAAGCCCGCGCTGCCCTTGGAAAGCTTCGCCAAGGAAAACAGACCGAGGCCGAGATCGACGAGCAGTTCAACGCGCTCCAATATGCGTTGGAGCATGAGCCGGAGCAGGGAAACTATCTCGAGCTCTTCCAGGGCAAGAACCTCAAGCGAACGGCCATTGTTGTCGCCATGAACTTCTTCCAGCAGGCGACTGGCCAAGCATTTGCGTCAACGTATGGTGCCATCTTCATCCGGGATATTGGGACTGTCAACCCTTTTACCATGACCATTGTCAACGCCATTGTCAACCTCAGCTCTGCGTTTGTTGGACTGTATCTTGTCGATAGGGCTGGTCGTCGGTAAGTCACACTGCCATGCTTGTACTGCACGCGGGTTTTGCTAACCTGGTGTAGTCCTCTTCTGTTTACCAGCGCGGGCTGGATGTTCTCAGCAATCATCACCATGGGTGCCCTTGGAACTGTTTCCAACCCATCCTTTGGCGTCAAGTCTGGTATTATCGCCATGCTCACACTTTTCAGCGCCGGATTCACCTTTGCTTTTGCGCCTCTCAACTATGTCATCACCACCGAAATTCCGGCTCTTCGTCTCCGAGATGCTTCGCAACGTACTGCCTCTATCGTCAATGTCGTGACAAACTTTCTTGTTAGTTTTAGCATTCCCTATATGCTATATGACGAGTATGCAGGTCTCGGTTCCAAGGTCGGATTCGTATTTGCCGGTGTCCTTGCTTTGGCCATTACCTTTGTTTTCTTCTGCGTCCCCGAGTGCAAGGGCAAGTCCCTCGAGCAGATTGACCGCATGTTCAACGAGGGCATCACTCTTCGAAGGTTTGGCAAGTACAAGCCCGAGGATCTGACCGGAGACGTGGAAGAAATGGGAGAGAAGGGAGAGAAGGGAACGGCTCTGAGCTCTGTAAGCCACAACGAGAAGTCATAATCAGAATAGCACCCAGGCTATTAGAAAGAAAAGTCTTTATGTATTTCTATTTTAAGTGTGCTCTTGTTTTAATCTACAGACCAAGTTCAACATCCGACGCCGGCAATCTTCCTCTGCGGACAGTTAGAGGGCTGAAAGAAATTTGTTTGATAGTCCGAGTTGTATGACCGCCATGTCAGAGATAGAAACAAGCGAGGCACCGTTATATCTGCTATTTATGAGTTTATTATTGGTCCCTTGAAGGTGGAAAACATGAGAGCTAATCTAATCACCTGAGGAAGCGTCAAGGCTGTGGGACATTCAAGTACATGCTGACTAGTTGCATGAACAGGCTACCGATCCAAGTATGCTCTGTATACATGCGAATCATGAGAGCATCGACAAGAACCCAATCCATGGACTCGTCATGGACTAGCGGTGATGCATACCGAATTTGACAAGATTCCATGGCAGAATTCCAACAGTTGGAGAGTGTGCGAAACTCCACGAGCCTTTGAAAGCATCAAAGCAATTACCGAGCAGAAGCAAATGATCTGCATGGCGTGTACGTTTCTCATCATGAAACATCAATCACTGAATAACGCTAGCCCTGTAGATTCTCTCTCAGTGAACGTCTCTAATGGAGCAAACCTCGTAGCAGCTTGTGTCGTAGCGCTGATAGAGTACGCCATACAATTGTATATTCTTCAGGACAAGTGGATATACACGGCAATAGGTGCAGATACTAGCAACGGCATGAACTATGAGTGGAACTGTTCTTGGTCATTACGTGTCGACTATGCAAGGCAAGGCTTTCGATGAGGTATTCCAAGCCCCCCGTGAATATGACAGACTCCAACCTGAAATTGATAGACCTATACTATTGATTTTGATCGTAAAGGGCTAAAGCCGTGCCACATTGTTAGCGGGCTCATGGTGAACGGATAACGGGCTGTTGCAAACCCCGGCAACGGTTCACCTCTTCGGCACTTGCGAGTGATGAGTCTGAACCAAGTGGTGTGAGCGGGGGGTAAAAGGTGGTATTTGATAGCAGTAGTGTATTTCACATCAGTCCTAGTATAGAGCTGTTAACTCCGGCCCTTCCTTCGGATGGAGAAGCTCTTTGTGGTAGACAGGGTTATCGAAACCATGTGCATTCTTTGTATGGCTTTCTTCACTTTCCCGTTTCAGCACTCCCAACCGAGAATGTACCTTGCCATTCACTAGGACCCATCTTGTTCCTATTGCCGCGGCACCTCTTATAGAATAATACAACCCAGGCTCCAAGAGGGGCATGCTTCCCCGCAAAGAATACCCCAGGATATACATGATCGACATGACAACCTTGGTCGTATTCGATACGCGCACCTATAGACAGTGGTTCGATATGCTATGAAGAGGAGTCAGTGACCGAATGTAGATGCAAGAGCAAGGACAATTAAGCGCACCTATGAATATTCACTCGTCGAGTCATAGACTCGGCGTAGTACCCTG
This sequence comes from Fusarium sp. NRRL 66182, assembly GCA_013266265.1. Taxonomy (NCBI): domain Eukaryota; kingdom Fungi; phylum Ascomycota; class Sordariomycetes; order Hypocreales; family Nectriaceae; genus Fusarium; species Fusarium sp. NRRL 66182. Next base: position 180,005 of record JABFAK010000156.1, read on the forward strand.
TTTCTGTGTAACTATACCTTGGCGTTCACAGATGAAGTGTAGTATTGCGTATAAATATTGTATCACATCGTATCCACGCAGCAATTGCTTGACCAACGCCAAGTTCTTACCAACTCTCCCAGACTTATACCTGTTCACCATCATGTCAACTCTCGTCTTGACGGCGATCCTCGCCGGCCTGTCAGGAACGTATGGCAAAACGGTAAAGTCTCCAACGCCCCCTATGGGATGGAACAGCTATAACCACTACAATTGCCGACCTTCTGAAGAAATCATCAAGACCAATGCTCAGGGGCTGGTGGACCTCGGGTTTTTGGAGCTTGGCTATAGTATTGTCACGGTAGATTGTGGATGGCCGTCGAGGGACAGAGATGGCGAGGGCAGATTGCAGTGGAACCCGACTCTGTTTCCATCTGGCCCTAAAGCTCTTGGTGAATACATACATGATCTGGGGTTGGAGTTTGGTCTCTATTCTGGAGCCGGATATCTTCAATGTGGCTCAACCGACATCCCCGCATCTCTAGGTTCGCTATTGTCCCAAGCATTACATCTTTGACGTCTAGAGCACTGGGCTAACAGTTCTAGGATACGAGGAGATTGATGCAAGGTCATTCGCTGAATGGGGAGGAGATTCTCTCAAGTAGGCTCGGACTCAGCCTTGGCAACTCAAGCTTCATATACTAATGCGCATAACCAGGTACGACAACTGCTATGCAACTTCGAGGACGCAGATGGTAGACTCAGACTCTGCCGAGGCAAAGAGTCCTGATCGCTTTATCAAAATGGCGGCAGCCATCAACGAAACTGATCGCGATATCAAGTACTTCCTCTGCCAGTGGGGTATCGGCGAAGACGTTCCAGAATGGTAAGTCATCACGATCCATGATGGTAAGCTCCGCTCACACTAGCAAGGGCGGCACCGCTGGGCAACTCTTGGAGGATGAGTAACGACATCTTCAACGCCTGGAGAGCCATCTGGCGCATAACCAACCAGGTTGTAGCTCATGCCAAGCATAGTTCCCCTGGTGCCTTTGCAGATATGGACATGTTGATGTAGGTCCCCATATCTGTGCCTTGGAGCTTCTGCTAAGCGATGCAGCATCGGACTCGGTGCGCTTTCATATGAGGAAGAGCGCTTTCACTTTGGATTCTGGTCTATGATGAAGTCGCCACTCATCATCGGTGGAGTCATGGACTCGAGCCAAATCCCGGCCGAGTCTTTGGAGATCATGTCCAACAAAGAGGCCATCGCCATCAACCAGGATCCCTTGGGCAAGGCAGCCGAGCTGGTGATTCGATATACCGAGGAAGAGTGGGATGTCTGGGCTGGAAATCTCTCCTCCAATCGCAAGGTGCTTGGTGTTGCAAACTGGAAGAACGAGACGCAGACTGTCCAGGTCGACTTGGGTCTCATCGGCGTCGAGAAAGCCGCGGCACGAGATGTCTGGGCTCACGAGGACATCGTCATCTCCGGCACTCAACAGTTTGATCTCGCGCCTCATGAACTACGACTTCTTGTCTTGACGGACATCAGTAATACCCCATTGCCCAAGCCCACCGGCTACTACTCCGTTTCCAACGCGTCGCTCGAGGGCTCCGCCGAACTCATCAACTGCGAAGATAACGAATGTTTGCCAGTCAACAAAAAGATTGGTTCGATTGGAAGAGGAGCCAGTGTTAGATTCGAGGCCGTCAGCGCGCCCAAGGATGGACAGTTGTATGTAGGAGTGGACTACATCAACCATGAGTACCATCACACGATTGGCGATTGGGAAACGAACTCTCGCAACTTCTCGATTTCAGTCAACGGGGATGACCCAAAGCGCTGGGCCTTTCCAAATGCCGGGGGTGACTGGTTTGAGAGTGGCCGGCTGACTATTCTCCTTGACGGATTGGTCGAGGGAGACAATAACACTATCACTTTTGCGGCATCCTCCTCTGGTACGTGGGCTCCGGATCTTGTTGGATTTGAGACATTTGCGTGATGCACTCCTCATGTATCTCCAAGTTCTCAGAAGTTAGCCTCTTTTGCAAGGTGTGGTAAACTACATTGTACGATATGGCCCGGACCTGAATGTATAGCACCCACAACTAAGTGACTATGGAGTCTCCTCCTTATCACTAACTCTGTTCAATGCGATACCAACACTCATTCCAAAGCGTGAGAGTAGATTTACTTGAACTTGGCAAGAATAACAAGTGACCTGTCGGTAGATGCGACATGGATTACAGCTGAACGCTCGTCCAGCCGAGCTACTCGGGGAAATGCTGGACTACACCGAGAGACGCAGAGGATTATGCTGAGCACCGTAATAGCGACAAATGTTGAAGATGTGGCACTGACTGGCTTCTTATTCCGTTGAATCTTGCTCTTGGAATTAAAGGACTTGATATGTAAGCTCCTACTCTGATAGACAGTATGATGAAAACAAGTGGACTGGTTTTGTAACCATGTAGCTGTGTAAAACAACCGCTATACAATTCCATGCACTTGTACAACTTGAGTCGAAGCAACGCACTCGACTCTGAAATTACAGCTTTTGCTTATATTTGGCAATGTAGATGGACAAGGATGACCGACAATGATTCTTCCTCCTGAATCGTACATCCAACATGGTCTAGTCTATCTTCTGTGTTCATAACCGGTATCCAAAGTTCCGTGGCGAGTTACTCAAAAACGACAGATCCATCATCAAGTTCAGCAGGATCCATCGATTTAAGTGGCAGATACCCTGCGTGGCAATTTGCTTAGTCTTCATGCTTGCCTGTTAGCTCTAACGCTCAACATGCCATAATAATTGAGTGGAAAGCGAACATCACCTGGCCGCAAACAAGGATGTAGTCTCGGGTGGTTCCATGTCCCCCATTCAAAGGTAGCCAACCGTCGAAATCATGATATTGGGTCGTTCACTCTCTTGTCACTCAGTGTGCGGTATGGCCTGAATATGGGCTAGTGTAGTGCGTCGCTACGCGAGTCATAGAACGTTAGAATCAAGTCCAAAAAGCCTTCTGCGGAGCAAAGGGGTAGAGGGATGACTGGAGAATAAGGGGCTCATGAATCGAGCAGCTATGTCCGTGGAGACCCCGTGGGGACCGGACTGATAGTCAAGTCTTTCCAGTTATTTCGGTCTTCTGAACCCCTTTCTCCACGTAGTCTACATCTCGAGTATCAACGGGATGTAACAGTCTGCTAGCGCTAGCTACCGGGTTTCTGCCCGCTGGGTATATCACGAACTAAATTTGTTTCTTACTATCGATTTGGTCTGTCCAAGATGTGACAATCCATCTTTTTAACGAGGCGATGGAGGTAGTAGCCAATGCAGTTCGTAGCAAGCTAAACCTACTGCCAAGCACCATGAACTCGCCCCAGGGACGGAAAAGTAGACATATGGTGGTAGCAGCCGATATCCCACCAAGGCGGCAACTTGTTCTTCGTCGCGGTAGAGTGAAGTCTTTCGCTGTATCCTGTAGGGCATACCACCGCAGAATACGTGTGTAGAGACATCGACAACTGATCAACAGCTGTATCCAGCTTCCATGGTTGCCCGTGAAGCAACAACAACGATTGTTCAGCCAATAGTCAAAGTCAATGGTGTCACTCGTCACTTTAACGCCCATCAAGGGTCCTTTGACGTGCGACCGGATCATAACCTCCAAACCGCCCGCCAACCGTTTTCCGATTGTCAAACGGCCAGCGGCTAAGCATGATTGTATCCGGCCATAAGCTCTTATGCGTAATGAAGCGAGTCAGGACGACACCTAGTGTCATGTAAAATTATGTCGCTCGAATAGGCTATCGGTTGGATGGCAACAAGACTAAGCAGAATGGTGCCAGTCTGATTCTCGGCCTAGCTCTGCTTTGAGGCTTAGTCTAGAACAAATCCATGCCAGGTCCCAAAAAAACTAGCTTTTAGATCAGACTCTATCGAGCAAACTAGATCGATGCGGCCGACATGGCAAGCTAGATAGATTGTTACCAAGTCAGGAACAGCAGGTCGTTCTCTACATTCTATGAGGAGATGTCACTGTTTACTCGGGGAAGAGAAAAAGGGGGGGGTTGATTCATCTATCCGCAGGTGGCAGTGCTGTCTCTATCCCATCATTAACATCACGTAGAAGAGTGACGTTCTGGACTTGAGTATACATACCAGCGGCACATGCATCGGGAAGAGGCACAATCCTACCCGAGCACTAGGCGTTTGTCAGATCATCCTTTCTCTATCATAAGCTAACCTGACACAGTCTGGAAAAGGCCAAGGCGTTCCAGGTGGACCACCTGGTGAATCTAACAGAACGCCATCCATCACGCTATCTCCAACCGCATCGGCTAAAGCTGGTTTTTACAGCTCGGCCCAAGATCGTGGGCATGCACATAAGATCAGCATTTTCTCCATGATGATCCTTCCCTCCCTCAACTTACCCGTATTGTTCTTTTCATCCTTCTCGTTTAGTTGATTTCCGTCTTGCTCACTGACTCGACCCAAGTCATCTCGAGCCCAACGGCCAGGCAGCCTTGTTGTTCCTTGCTGATCACAATGGATTATTTCGAGGTGTGCTGGTCGATCTTCAGCACTATCTGTCTCGTCAATGTTCTGCTTGGTATTCTAGTTTGCGAAATCACCACTTTCACCTGGCTTGCTGCCGTGCCAATCTTTTCTTCTGCGGCCGGAGCGATTGCCAACGGGCTTTGTTACTATGTCTATTACCGGACCAACCCTGTTATCAATGAGGTGGTGGCCGCCGTCTTTTCGGATTTCTTCTGGCTGGTATGTATGTCAATCTCTCGCACAGGGAGCCTCCCGTTCTACTGACACCAGAAAACAGTTGCAAGAAGGCAGTCTGCTACTCTACAGCTACATCATCCTGCAGCGTGTTCTTCGGCCTCGCCAATGGCGTGTATTTTCCACCCTGTTCTGGGCTCTGATGGCCCTCACGGCCATTAGCCGCGTTTTCATTGCCATATACCGGGTGCGCTTCCTTATCGAGGGCGTAGATGAGCATGAAGTTACCATCAACTACCTCCACATTGGCTACTTCACCTTTATGGCCATCTCGGAATGCCTCAGCGCTTACTTTCTTGTGGTTATCTTTGCATCGGCCAAGAACACTTCCATAGGCGCGGCGCTTAAAGTCGGGCTCCTGCGCTATCTGACTCGCAGCACTGAGATGCGTGTTGCCTTCCTTGCTCTTATAGGAGTTCTTCGAACTATCATACATCCATTCCAAACCCCAGGACAAAAGGCAGTCAATGTGACCAGCCAGCTCGACCGCTTCCTCTACGCGCTGTTCTGCTTGTATCCAATGGTGTTATAGTCAGTTCATAACCAGATTCCTTACCTTGAACCGCATTCTAACATGGCTCTAGCATTGATACCCTGGCATCGAAGCTACGTTTCAACGAGGACAGATCGATATATACCCATAGTGGAGCGGCAGATCACTCGAACCGTTACGGCACGAATACGCAAACAAGATGCTACACAACGACGAAATCCAACCACATGTCCAAAATAAACGGAGGAGATGGTCCGTTCGATAGAAACACGTCCCAGGAACAGATAGTTCCGACAGATGGATCTACCCGATCGGGAGTTTCGGGGGTTGAACTAGAAGACATGGATGTCGAAGGATTCGTCATTAGAAAGACTACCGAGGTTACAGTGACATAGTCACTCACTTGCATTTTATAATAGAGATCTACCTTGGGTTTTGGCCATTTATGACTGTATTCCCTTAATATGTAATAGGAGTACCCAGAGAGACGTCGGCGTCTATGGCAGCGAAAATTGGAGTTACATTATACTTGGTGTGTATCACTCGTTAATTCTGCTCTACTTCTAGCTACCATGCACGCTCACGGCTGTGATACGTGGTTCAAAGAGTGGTATACATGTGAAGGCAAAGCTTGCACATATGGCACCTTTCCACTTGGTGCGTCCATCAGCAGTTTGCTAATAGCACTCACCGGCCAAAACCAACTGAGACTAAGCCGGACACGGCATTAAAATCATCAAGTAGCCTTACACCAGAGGAGGCTATTATTGACAAACCGACTTCTCAGACAGAAGAGGTTAAACTTGGAGAAATTCAGTCAGACGAGACGGGAAACTGACATATCCTCCCTGGAAGTCTTGTTGGCTCCAAGGAATGTCAACGAAACTTGAACGATTGTCTCGCCACTGGAGTAGAACAGAATTGTCAATGTGTCCAGATTTGGAGAAAACAGTAAGCCCCACGCCAAATAGATGGCATGTATCGAGGCAAGCCGACAGGCAGTAGGTGAGAAAGTTTGGAGCCTTGAGCGTGGTAGTAGACGTCCATCAAAACGTTGTGTGCTGACTTGAATATTGCCTGCAAGATGGGGGCCCCCCAGTAATGATCATGGTAATCGTAGTTGCTTTGGGACTGAGTAACTTTTGGCTCCAATTTGACTCTTGAATCAGGCAAAGAATTACAGATCAGATGACAGAGTTATTATCCTTGCTTGAGTTTATTCCTATCCGAGTTCTCATCTTCTTGGCTGACAGTATACCATCTACCACAATATCTGTGGGTATATAGTAGTCACCATAGTCCGTGAGTACAGACCTGTCAAAATCCAAAGGCTTACATTAAATGCTAAAAGAAAATGGCTTGGGGACTAGGCCTTGAGAAACTCGATGTAATGTTGGATACAGATATTTGAAAAGTAGGAACACGCGCATGAGACCTACCAGCGGTGGCCGTGACTTAGATGATGAGCTTCAAGGCATGGCTAATCCTCGCCTAGAGGAAACTACTAGGAATATCGCCAGAGAGCGTATAGAGATGATAAACACACCAAAACTTCCACAAAGACAGACGTTGTCTGATCGTCCGCGGCATAACGTTAGATAGAGCGGCTTCGAGAGACGCAAATGACTGAAAGAGTAGTATACAGTATACAAAAGTCCCAGTGGAATTGCGGATGTTTAAAATAATAGAAGCAGCTGATAACACTGGTACCATTGGTATCCGAGAATTGGTGACTGCGATTACACCTTTCCTTATTCTCAGGAACTTTGTAACCTGTCAACCCTCTACTGCCGCAATTCCCTCACTATCTTTAGCTAGCTTGGCCTTATCATAGTCCTCATCATTTGAAGGCAGCTGAAGGTTAACCGCTGTGATGGGAGCTGCGCTCACCCTCAATTCGCCATCACCTTCGAGCGCCAACACATGGCCGCCAGACTCTCTATTCGACCCCAGAAAGTGTAAGTGATCACCGGCCACGCTAATGCCCTGCATGAACTCTGGAGACCTGAATCCAATAATGATGCCCCGGGTGTCCTCCAAAGTATGAGAGCTTTGGTGCTTTCCAATCTCAGCGAGACCCTGGCCTACAAATTGCTGACCGCCAACTGTGCGAACTGTAATCGACTTGAAGAGGCCTTCTACCCGAAAGGCTACATAGTGGTTTTTGGTCCAAGGGAGAAGGTCTGACAAGCACTTGGCCAGAGCGTCTTTGGTCTGGAGCTGTGCTGATGCAGCTTTTGTAGGCTGGAAACGTGTGATCATGGCAAAAGGCGTGGGTTCTTCAGCACACGCATTGATGTCCAGGGCAACGACCGAGCCATCGGCCTTCATAGCGTAAACAGCCCCATCAAGGATGATCATCTCGCCCACCATATGTCGAAAGGTACCAAGACCGTGGTCACCGTGTGTAAGGAGATCCGAGATAGTGATACCAGTCCCAGCAACCCCATCCATTAGAGCTGAGACAACCGAGTACTGGAAGAGCTGATTGGATGCCATTTTGAGGAACAAGGCTTTAGGTCCAGTAACCGCCAGGTTGAAGTCGAATGAACAAACGAGCCAGTGCTGGACAGAAAGACAGAAAACTTGGATGATAAGTGCGGAGACAAAGGAGCCAATGATAAAGAAGCTTTCATGAATGCTACGTCATATATATCAGGAATCTCGTGGTCCATTGGAAGACCGCATTGGTGTTGATCCTGTTTAAACTGCTAGATTCCTAGGGCAGGCTATGCATGCAGCATCTATCATACTCGGTAGTCTACCATTATTCATTCCTCAACTATTTTCAACCTTTTACTTATTGCGAATATGAGCAGTCGGTATTTCTAAAGGTTGACAAAAGATGTGCTCAGCTGGCCGGACTTAACGGTCATGACTCCTACCAAATGCCGAATGTTTGTCGCCACAGCATTCCTCCGCTTCGAGGGGCATGCTACGACGAAAGCCACCTAGGAGGATTTAATATTGGAATGTGATAGACTTAAACTTTACCAGCCGTAATTCTACCTGTGATATTAGGCTGCCACTAGTATCAGCAAAGCAATCGCAGGTAGTGGATAGTCAACATCGAGCATAAACTTGCCTTTGGTTTGATTTCTTCACCACCACGTATGTCTTGATGGCATTGGAAGCTTTTTAGATTACCATTTGGTTCACGGATATCCATCTCTGCATCCATATCGATAAAAGTAAAGAGTATAATTCAAGAATGAACAGCTATGTAACCATCACCAAATGACCAACTAACTAGTGCCCGTGCAGCCAACAAAGTTGTTGCCAGACGCGCCAGTGTGCGTAATAGCGCCAGCGTACTGGCAGTTGGTGTTGATAACAACACGATCAGCCCCAGGAGATCCTACAAGAAGAATGTTAGTCAATGCGTTCCAGCGAGGTCTTGTGGAAGGGTCTTGAGAATGCATACCGCCGCTGTAGACACCGCTGGTTCGAATAGGGAACTCTTGATAAGGACCATTGACAAGGAAGTCGAAACCTTCGCGGTTGTTAAAGGTATGAGGGTAAGTTGAGCTCCCGGCAGTATCGTCTGCACGATAGTAGGTGCAAGCAGCGTTGGCAGCAGCGCGAACTTGAGCTGCTGAATACGATGTGCTGCCGCACCTGGTAGCAGACTGACGGCTCTCTATAGGGCCAGCAACTGCGACACTCACGAGCGAAGCAAGAAGAACGAAAGACTAGTACAAAGCGTCAACACTACGTTGTCTGTCTTCAATAGAAAGGGCTTGATGGATGAAAAGGCATTACCTTGGTGAACAGCATTTTGACAACAAAGTACTGCAATAACGTACTTACAGAGGCTAAGGATAAATGATGGGTAATTTCATCGTGTATTTCTCCAAGCACACTCCGTCCTGATTTATATAGTCGACAAAGACAAAACCTCGGGCTATTCCTATCTACAACAACCAAGATATGCTCCGGCATATCGAACACCACCAACATGGCAGGTGACTATAGTCATTGGTCTGATTGGTCGTCAAGTTGTAGAGCTAGATAACATCTTAGCACCTGCTTAAAAGGGCTGTAGGTCCGGCACCTGGGGAGTTGTAGTCCAAACCCATTGTGAAGAGTCTGGCCAGTCATGAATAAATGCCGCAATAGAGAGCGGGTCGAGATCGGCATTGGACGTTTCAGCTACGTCCATGTGTTTATCCTACCTAAACTGATTGGCAAGTATTAGATATCTTGGCACTATACAGTAGGGGGTAAAAAGTATAAAGACCTCCTAAGTAGCTCCCCCCTAGCTAGCCCGATTAAAACTATATTTTTAATACTTCTTTTTTATACATATTATAATAGTAAAAAGTAAATTATATTATTATATAGTAAAAAGCTTTTAT